>CAUYQG010296514.1:0-52516 GCA_963574415.1 Tarsius wallacei
TGGAAGTTTGAAGGCAGAGCACATAATGAGATCTAAGAAGAGAAAGAGAATTTGTAAAGCATCAGAGAAGACTTGAGGATGAACTGGTGTTTCCATGGAATTGCAGAAGAGGTAGCATTTGGGAGAGAAAACCACCCACAGAAAAGACATAGAAACCCAGCCATGAGACCGTGGGGAAAAGTCTAGTCTACCCTGACTAAGACCAAGGGGAGTGAAGGAGAGAAAGGTAAAATGACCACTGAGATCACAGGAGTCGGTGACCATATGCGACGGGTCAGGACTGTGGCGGGCAGGTATGCAAACCTGTGTTCAAACCACACTAGGTTTTATGGACAAATTAATCCCTTGAAAGCTAGTTCTTCAGCAAAATTGAAATATCAAGACTTCCTTCTCAGAGTTCTAACCAAACAACCTATTTGAAAGCACCACCACTATGCTAGTTCATTAGTGCTGGGTTTATTAGTCAGAAGACGTTGTCTCATCATAGAAGCAAGCTGAGGAAAGGAATGGCACAATTGAGCTTTTTTTATTGTTCAGTGACCTGGGAGACCTGGCGTGTCTTGGTTTTCCCTTGATTGGGCATTTCTGAAATGTCAGACTCAGTTTTCTATTCCTCTGTATATCAGTCAAGTGCACAACACCAAGAACAGCCTCTTCTTTATCCATGTGCCTCAAAGTGGAGTATTGAAACATAAGTGCTCAAAATCAAAATCCAAACAAGTTGTGAGGGGATGGAGCCAGACTACATAGGTTTGATGCTCCCTTTTCCAAGCGATAGTTGTATGACCTTGCAAAGTTATTGAACGTCTCTCTGCCTAGTAGTTGGTGCTATGAGAATTAAGTTAGATAGTAGTTGTCAAGTACTTAGTAGACCTGGCATGTAGTAAATGCCAAATATATATTAGCTAGTATGCGAGCAGTCAACAGAGACATGAAAAAATGCTGAACCTCACTAATCATCAGAGAAATGCAAATTAAAACCACACTAAGATACCCCCTAACTCCAGTCAGGATGGCCTTCATCAATAACTCAAAAACAACAGATGCTGGAGAGGATGCAAGGAAAAGGGAACACTTCTACACCATTGGTGGGAGTGTAAACTAGTACAGCCTCTATGGAAAACAGTATGGTGATTCTTAAAAGACCTAAAGGGATCTACAGATTCAGTGAAATCCCTGTCAAATACCAATGACACACTTCCTCAAAATACCAATGACACTCTTCATCAAAATAGAAAAAAAGTCCCAAAATGTGTATGGAGCCATAAAAGACCCTGAACAAGAAAAGCAAAGCTGATGTCAAGATATACTACAAATCTCTTGTGGCCGAAACAGCATGTTACTGGCATCAAAAGAGACACATAGACCAACGGAGCAGAATAGAGAACCCAGAAATGAATCCATGCATTTATAGCCAGCTGAGTTCAGACAAAGTTGCCAAGAACACACACTGGGGAAAAGATGGTCTCTTCAATTAAAAATACTCATATGTAAAAGAACAAAGTTAGATCCCTGTCTCTCACCATCTACAAAACTCAACTCAAAATGGATTAAAGACTTAAGTGTAATTCCAGAAGCTATGAAACTACTAGAAGAAAACATAGGGGAAACACCTCTTGACATTGGTCAGGGGATGGATTTTTTTGGATAGTACCTCAAAAGCACAGGCAACTGAAGCAAAAATAGGTAAATAGAATTACATCACATTAAAAAGCTTCTGCACAGCAAGAGAAGCAATCAACAGGGCGAAGAGACAACCTACAGAATGAGGCAAAATACTTGCAAACTATGCATCTGACAAGGGGCTAATATCCAGAATCTATAAGGAATTCAAACGACTCAATAGAACAAGCAAATAATTCTATTTAAAAATGGGCAAAAGACTTGAATAGACATTTCTCAAAAGAAGACACACAAATGGCCAACAGGTATATGAAAAAATGTTCAACACCAATAATCATTAGGGCAATGCAAATCAAAGCCACAAGAAGACATCACTTCACACCTGGAAACTTACTATTATCAAAATAGTAATCAAAAAATGATAAATACTAGTGAGGATGTGGAGAAAGGGAACTCTCATACACTTGTACTAATGTATATTAGTACAGTCATTATGTACTACAGTATGGAAGTTCCTCAAAAGACTAAAATTAGAACTGCCATATCATCCAACAATTGGGTGTATAGCCACTATTGGGTATATAGTCAAAGAAAATGAAAATGAAATCAGTGTGTTAAAAAGATGTCTGTATCCCATGTCTATTGCAGCATTATTCACAATAGCCAAGATATGAAGTCAATCTAAGTGTCTATCAACAGATGAATGGATAAAAAATGTGGCGCACACAATGGAACACTATTCAGCCATAAAATAGAATGGAATCTTGTCATTTGGGACAACATAGATGAACCTAGAAGACATTATGTTAAGTGAAACAAGCCAAGTACAAAAGGACAAATACCGCATAATCTCACATATTTGTGGAATCTAAAAAAGTTGATCTCATAGAAGCAGAGATTAGAATAGTGGTTACCAAAGGCTGGGGCAGATGTGGGGTAGAGAGAGGTCAGCAGGTACAAAGATACAGTCAGAGAGGAGGAGTGAGTTTGGCGTTCTACTGCACACTAAGGTGACTATAGTTAATATTGTATTGTATAGTTCAAAGTAGCTTGAAGAGATAATTTTGAATGCTCTCACCGCAAACAAATTATAAATGTTTGAGGTGATGCATATGTTAATTACCCTAATTTGATCATCACACGATGTATACATGCATTAAAACATCACACTGCACACCATAAATGTGTAAAATTATTATGTGTCAATTGCAAACAAAATAAAACTTTTTTAAAAAGAATATGAAAAGACAAGCTATAGAAGGATAAAATATTTGCACACTGTATATCTGATAAAAGTCTAGTACTTAGAATATATAAAGAACTTATAACTCAACAACAATCTCAAAAAATTCAATTTTTTTTTTTTTTTTTTTTGAGTTGGAGTCTCACTCTGTCCCCCAGGCTAGAGTGCAGTAGCATGCTCATGACCACCATAGCCTTAACCTGCTGGGCTCAGGTGATCCTTCCGCCTCAGCCTTCCAAGTAGCTGGAACTACAGGCATGTGCCAAGAAATCCAGCTAAAAAATCCAATTTGTAAATGGACAAAGGACTTGAATAGACATTTCTTCACAAAAGCTATACAAATGACCAACAAGCACATGAAAAGGTGTGCAACATTATTAGTCCCCAGAGACATGAAAATCAAAACCACAATGAGATTCCACTTCATGCCCACCAGGATAGCTATAATCAAAACAACAAAAAATAACAAGTACTGATGTAGATTTGGGAAAATGGGAACTTTCATACATTGGGAGGGAATGTAAAATGATCCAGCTATTGTGAAAAATATTTGGTGTTTCCTCAAATAGCTAAACATAGATTTACCATATGACTCAGTCATCTCACTGCTAAGTAAACACCCCAAAGAATTGAAAATGAGGCCATATATGTGCATGCATGTTCACAGGAGCACTGTCCACAAAGCCAAATGTTCATCAGTTCATGAACGGACAAACTGTGGTCTATGCATACAATAGAATATAATTGAGAAAGAAAAAACTGAAGTCCGGATACACCTACATTGATGAGCCCGGCAGGCCTTGTGCTAAGTGAAAGAAGGCAGACACAAACAATCACACATTGTCTGATTCCATCTATATGAAATATCCAGAACAGGTGAATGCATAGAGACAGAGACGGGCAGCCTCCAGGGACTAGGGGAGACAGGACTGAGGAACCACTGCTGGACAAATGCAGGTTTCCTTGGGGAGAATCTCACCTGATGGAAATGTTTGGGAACTAGAAAGTAGCAATTGTACAACACTGTGAAGGTCCTAAACACCTCTTGGTTGTTCATGTTCAAACGGCTGATTTTATGTGATGTGGGTCTCATGTCAAAAAGCATGTGAAAACAAGATTCTACTCCATAAGATATTAGCATCACAGCTCCTACCTCTTCTGTCCTTTTCTGGATTCGCATGGCATATGTTCCCCCATCGTAGCACGTTACTCCATATGTTCTATCTTGCTCTGAATACATATCTACTCTAGGGGTCAGGAACTACAGCCAGATTTGGTCCACTGGCTATTTTTTGTGGCCCACAAGCTAAGAATGTTTTTTTTTTACATTTCTAAGTGATTGGAAAAAAAATCAAAACAAGAAAATTGTTTAGTGACACTTGCAAATTATATGAAATTCATGGGCTGGGCATGGTGGTTCAAACCTGTAATCCCAGCACTTTGAGAGGCCAGGGCAAAAGGATTGCTTGAGCCCAGGAGTTTGAGACAAATTTGGGCAACAATGTAGCACCTCATCTCAAAAAATCAGCAAAGTAGCCAGGGGTGGTGGCACATACCTGTAGTCCCAGCTACTCAGGAGGCTGAGGCAGAAGGATCACCTGAGCTCATGATGTTGAGGCTATGGTGATCCCTGATTGTGCTACTGTACTCCAGCCCTGGCAATAGAGTGTGACCTACTAAAAAAATTATATGAAATTCCAATGTCAGAGTTCATCACAAAGCTGAGTTAGATCAAGGTCACTTCCGTCCTCTGTCCTCTGTGTGTTGCCCTGGTTACTCTCATTCCACATGAACAGATCTGAGTATAGATATTATAGGACCCACAAAGCCAAAAATATTGGCCATCTACCCCTTTACTGTAAATATTGCCCCTGAGCTACTGGATTATAATAAGCATCTAAGGGGAAGGCATCTCACAGCACCCAGCCCATGCCTGCACATTCTAGAGAGCTGGTAAATGTCTCCTGCATGAACACCACTATAAAACTTTTAGTATTCAAATGTGTGCCACAGACTCCTGCTTCTATATGGTAATAAGATTGAAAGCACTAATTTCTTTATATTTTTGCAAAGTTTGACACTTACCTAGTTTGATATTTGGCATATGAATCCTGCAAACTTTTTTTTTTTAACAGAAACTCCAAGCTGCACGAGAATGTATCATATCCAAAAAGAGAAGTAATTTTGCAGTCTTTTTTTAAAAAATGTGAAATAGATGCTCATGTTGAAATCTTGAAAATTACACTAATGTACTATTCAAACTGTAAATGTCAGTACAGAAAACTATGTTAGTTTTCTAGCACAAAAGTAAATGAAGGATTAAGAAGTTCTGATCCCTGGCATTGCCTCTCTTGAGGATCAGTTCAGAACAAGTATAACATTAGTCTTCAAAAACTTCTAAACTTAATATTTAATTTATTAGGACTCATAAAATTCTATAGTCTGTTTTACAAAGTAAGACACAGTATATGTTCAAGAGAATATAGGAGAAGATATAAACACAAAACATTCCTGAAGTAGTTTGCGGGGAGGGTAAAGAAAAAAAAGACTGGATTTTTCTTTGATTGTAGGTAACAAATGAGCCAGAATCTTTGAAAGACAAATAATACTAAGCACAAATTACTTAAGTCTCTCAGATATTTTCCCAGCAAAATGTCTTCTTTCTGTGACCTTCAATGTCTTTCTTCGCTACTTACATTTCTGTTTTGCCCCGAGATGGTCTGACTTGCAGGAAACCGTCAGCACAAGCAAGTGGGCAGTAATTCAGTGAGACTGAGGCCATGGGGTGAGTACCCCATTGGGATTTGGAGATCTCGACAAGAAATTGAATGACTTGGGCCTGTTTGTTCTCCTTCCATCCTCCATAATGAAGGTGGTGACACATGGCTTCCGAAGTCCTTCGTTCTGATATTCTGGGAGGTTGAGTAATAAGTTACTTTATTTTCAGCATTGACAATGCCTAATCATTCAGCTGGCACATTTTTAAAGATGTATGTAGACTTGGGCCCCTGTATTTCTTCTTTCTCAAATATTCTGTGTGTTCCCATTAGTGTGGTAGTCCTGTATTAACTGAGGAGTTAAAATGTTTGAAAGATTGAAAGAGCTCCATAAGTGTCCATTGCTATTATTAAATAAAATCACACAATGTCCAGAAAAGTGGGGTTCAGAGTGGTGTGCTGCTAGGGATTCAAAGATTTGAGCTCTTCCACCCCTCCACGTGACTCTGTCTGGGATGAAGAATCTTAGGAACTGCATCCCCAATCATTGCCATCCCACAATATCTGCCTATACTGGCTTTCTCAAGTATAATTGCTCTCTTCTTTTTAAAGCAACAATCACTTTCTCACACTCTTTTGTATTCCCTTGGCTTGATTTTAGTTTCTGTGTCTGCAAAACATTGCATTTTCTGGTTGGGTTTATCAAACAATGATATCTAAGCAGTATGTTTGCATTTCATCCAAGCGTAAGAAATATACAGCTCATCATAATTCAGGGCTAATAACATGCAATGAAAAAAAGGAAACAAAGATAAAATAAGGAGAAAATTGCTGCCTTATCTGGACCATTTTAATGTCAGATTCTTTTTCAAAATTACGGTTTTAAAAAAGGGACATAAATTAAACTTTTAAATTATATCTTGTTAACCAGAAAATCAATAATAGTAGTAATATACTCTTGGCAAGTATCCATTCGTTCAGTCATTCAACAAACATTTATTAAGCCCTATAAATAGCTAGGCATTGTCAGAGACCCTAACTAAAAGATGCAGATTAATAAGTTCTTTCCTTCCATGAAGGAATTTAAGAAATAATAAAAATAACTCACATTTATTGAGTCCTTACCATGTGCCATGACCTGTGTTAAGTGACTTACATAAATTATCTCTTTTGGTCTTTACAACAATATGAGTTATATACTATTATGTATATATATATTTTTATTTTTCTTAGAAGGTTTTGCTCTGTCACCCAGGCTGGAGTGCAGTGGCACAATCATAGTTCCCCACTGCCTCGAACTCCTGCTTTCAAGTGATCCTCCCATCTCAGCCTCCTGAGTAGCAGGGGCCACAGACATATGCCTCATGCCCAGCATACTATTATATCATACTGATGTGAAGTTTAAGTGAGATCCTACATAATGCTTCTAGTACAGCGCCTTAGATTCTCACAAAACATTAGTTTTCTCTCTGTCCCCTTAAATTTCAAAGCAGACGTCTCCATTTTTCCTTCTGGAAGAAATATCCCAGGTAGTGGTGAATTTCCAGAGCTGAATGAGTGATACCACCAAAAGAACCTGCAGATGGAATGTAAGAAATACCCCTGGGTTCAAGGTAAGGCTCAGAGCAGTGGGATAACCCTTCACTGAAGGCAGAAGTTGGGACAGCCAGCTGTCCACAGAATGCACTGAGGGTGAGACGTCCAGGAGGTGATCGAAGGTGGGAGGAGAATAAAGAGGCTGAACCATAAAGGGCTGGATGTGGAGTCTGGGCCCTCCTCGGTCATGCACAGGCTCTCGCAGTGGGGGGAAGCCCTAGTCCAAGGAACACACTGAGGGAGGCGTGGGCAGAGGCACAAATGACAGACTGGTGCCTCACCCCGAGGCTTCAGGGCGAAGCCTCCAGCCTCACCGCAGACTCCCACAAACTTTCCACAAAGAAGGGAGGAAGTTGCTAGAACAAACACCATCCTGAAACTTGCCCCAAATCTGAACCTCATCAAACCCCAATGTTTTCTCAAGGTTAGAAAAAGCCTGGCTTAGCATTTTTAAAACAATCTCTACTTGCCTTTTGTCTCCCATCCGCAGCCAGAAGTGGAAGTTCTAAAAGCCCATTAAAAACTTAGGGCTTTATTTTGTATTTATTTCTTTACTATATGCCTTGCCCGGCCAAAACCAGAAAAGGCTGGAATGGCACAAGCTCGTTCTCCTGAGATATCCAGATCAAAGTCGCATGGAGCCGCCTTGGCTAGGCATCTGGATTTTTCCATTCTTATCCAAACCAATGCCTCAATCCCTTGCAATTTGTGCATACGGGTCCACCTTCTCAAGTGTCCGAGGCATTTCTTTCAGCACACACGTGGGCCTTCAAAGGGCAGCGAGCAGTTGTGTGCTGGCCAAGCTGAGCTTCCAAGTTCATGCCTCCAATTCATCATCCAGCAGGAGAACGAGACTGGCGACGGTATAACTCTATACATCCCATATGGGGTGCGAGTGTGGGAAGGGTGGGGCAAGGAGCCTCTCACACAGATTTATGTGTTGGCAGTCTACACTGTTCAGTTATTATCCCCTCTTGTAAGTGTACAATTCAGTTGGTAAGTAAAATTTTAAGGCCACTCATATAATCCAACCAGCAAGTTCACCAGGAAAGTGGTCTGGATCCTCTCTTAACTCCTTTGGAGATGTCCCCTGGGGGTCATCCATACTTACCCCATCAGGGAAGTTATGGTTTTCGTTGGGGACTCACATTTGCATTTATTTCTTCCTTTTCTAAGTGACTTCGATTCTTAGAATTTACCTTTCAGGAAACCATCAACAGTACAATATGCTATGTCATTCAGTTTTAATCCTGTCTTCATAAAAAATATATGTGTTCACTTTTGGTAGATTTTTTTCCCATGATAACTTTTATCTTGATTTATATGTTATGGGCTACTATACAAAATGAGAGTTGGCCTTACCAAAAAGCCAATGCTCAGAGAACTCGTCCACCTCTTGTGAAGAGGAAGAAAGTGCACCATGCTGCTCTGTTCAAAGCCACCAAGAAGGCATCCCAGCAACGCCCACCCTGGTGTGTTCATTTCGCAGCCTCACTCCTCTTTGGGCACTTGAATCTTTCTTCGAGAATCCTCCATGTCCGTGGCTGTGTGTCTGAGGCCATGTTCACTAGCACATTATGTTTGAGGCCATGTTCACTAGCACATTATGTTTCTAACACTCCAAGCTGTGTGTTTGAGGCCATGTTCACTAGCACATTATGTTTCTAACACTCCATGAAAACCATTTTTATGGCTCAATAGATGAACTTCCAAGGTCAGCATCCCTGTCTCAGTTTCTACTGGCATGAACCTCACCTGCTTCCCCCTTTCATGTGATTCGCCTTTGTTCAGCTATACTGCCCTCCCCACCCCACCTCTGAGTGTTTTCAAATATGTTTCAACCCCCCTGAGCAACCCCATTTCAACTGATTGACTTCAGAGAACTCTAATGCCGCCCAGGCATTTTGCTACAACTCCATTTAGACTCAGCAGGAAGAATAGATTTAAAAGGCAGATTACGTTTTTAGCTTTTTAAAAACTGCTTTATTAGAGAGGCTAAAAGCCGCAGTGGTGGTAAGCTGAATTCTTTTGAAATACAAGCAACTTTAAGACAGCCAGGGAGCCGGTCTTTGCCCACGGAGCTCCTCCCTTCCGGCTCCAGTGATGGCAGGGACCAGCTGGCTCCAAGGAGTTTTCTTAAGGGTCCTTGTGGCTCCAGCAACAGAATCCCTAAAAGCTCCAAAGAGGCTTCATTTAAGGGCTGGAGACCTTTGAAAAGCAGCTCACCAAGGTCCTCACTCCTGGACTCCTGGCAGGCCATTTGCATGAAAGGCTTGGTGGCATACCAGTCTCTGCTGAATTGGAGGGGTTGACCAAGGGGCAGTAGGCAGGGAACCATGGTGCGCATGTGAAAGCCACTTAGAGAAGAGGAGAGAGAACCTATAGGCCTGCTTCCTGTGACAGGCAGCTGGAAATCCCAGGAAATGGCTACAGAATGGAGCGATGGATGATGATGAGATAGATAATAGATAGATAGACACACAGATGATGGATACATAGGTAGATAGGCATGCAGATAGATGACAGATTGATAGATAAATGATAGATAAGTAGGTAGATCGATCGATAGAAAGTAGGTAGACAGATGAATAGATACATAGGCATGCAGATAGATGACAGATAAATAGATGAGAGATAAATAGGTAGATAGATGGATAGATAGGCATGCAGATAGATGATAGATAAATCGATAACAGATAGATAGATGATAGATAATAGATAATAGATAAACATAGATGATAGATAGATAGATAGATAATGTAGGTAGACAAATGGATAGATAGGCATACAGATAGATGACAGATGATAGATAAATAGGTAGATCAGCATGCAGATAGATGATAAATAGATAAACAGAGTAGGTAAACAGACATGGATACATAGGTATGCAGATATGACAGATAGATGATAGATAATAAATAGATAGGCAAATAGATGGATCGATAGATAGCGGCCGCACCAGTGACCACTGCTACATATGCTGTCTTAAATGTGCCCCAGCTTACCTGGGTTCTGCGGGAACTGCATTTGGGCATATCGAGATTTCTAGAGAGTCAATGAGATTCCACATGGAAGGTTTTGTTCAGGGGTTTGAACGAAATGAACACCAACAGATTTCAGGAATGTTTGTAGAAAAAGTGCCCTGAGAAACAGGAGGAATCCTGTCGAAAGGCAAGATAAAGATAGGATTAAGTCAGAGATGTGTCTCATCCCACAGGGCAGAGCCAGGCCAGGGTGTCAGTGAGAACGTGCATGGATCAACTTGGAACCCAACACACATCCCCACTGGCGGGGCAAGTGGGACAGGGACTGGTGAGTGTCAAGGGCATTGCCTGCCTGAGCAGGGCAGCAGGCACCCTGCTTCAGGAGGCATTCCCCACAGGCATCTGGGGTTCATATCACCAAGAGTAAATACAGATCAGATTTTTACCCAGTTTGTAAATGTTGGATCCAAGAAGAGGCAGTGAGAATGAGTGGCATGGAGGCCTAACAAAACATACTGCAGAAAAAAATAAAGGCACACCTGGGGTTCATGCAGCCTCCAGGCTTGGAAGATGTGAAGGAAGATTCCAGCTGGCTCTTACCCTGCCTGAGCCACCTTCCTTCTATTCGCAGCTTAAAAACCAGAGGAAGCCATCTTGCCAGGGCTCGAGGAGGACATGTGACAAATTGCAGAAAATTATAGCCGACATTCTGTGGCCACTGATCTTCCCCAGGTTACACTCTAGGAGAATCCTGAAAAAATGGTCAGACTTCATAGACCAAAGTTTCCAGGCTGCAGAGGGTACTTCTACACCCACTTGCTCCTGTCTAGCTCCTCCCACCCCAGCCCCTCCTTGTCAATCACAAAGCAGTTGTTGCAAAGTTCAGATTCTGACATTGTAAGCGGCTAACATGCCCTTGCCCATGGCTCATTTCAGTACTCCAACCCTCCAGAGCTGTCTCCCTCTGGGCTGTTTACATACAGTTTCCTTCTGGGTGGGACTTTGTTTTCCCTCTCCTTCTTTTGGGGCTGTTGTTTTTTCTTAAAATAGGAGGTCATTTCAGGCAGAAATGTGTTTTCGCCTCTGTGCTTCCTCTAGGGCTGGGACTGGGGCCCTTTTGGAAAGAAGGAAATTTCCACTTTGTTTACAAGGAGGAGTTGGTTTTCTTTGGATATCCCATTCATTTGCTGGGTAGGGAGTTTTGAAGTTTGCAAGATTATCTAAGGAAATCAAGAAAGTCGTTTTAAAGGCACTTCTTTGGAGTTTGGTGGGGTTTTTTTGTTTTTTTTTTATGTTATGCACTCTGTTTTTTAATTCTTTTTCTCTAACTTGCTCATATTTTTCCAAAGAGCCTAAGCATCCGACATATCTGTCCCTGTATTCCAGACCTCTGCCTTGTCCTTTCAAGATCTCTTAGCTTTAGTTGTCAATCTGGATGATTTGACCAACATTCCGAACCAATTCCAGTATGAGTCACAGTTTTATACTTTTGGATGGAAAAGTTATTTTCCCCTTCTCTTTAAAATGCAGCCACGACCCTTGCCATTACTGGAAAAGACTGGCTTGATTTTGTGAAGCTTTCTCTCCCCTGCTTCCTTGTCCTCGAGGATCACATGCCAAGCACCTACCTCATGATGTCAGCGTGCACCCAGGCAGAGTGGACTGGCACCACTCAGGATTTATCCTGGACCTCTGGATGAATACCACCCACTCCCTGGGTGTCACTAAGAAGATAGCACAGTAGCTGAAAAAAAAAGTTTCCAAATATTCCAAAGCCAAACAGAATAAAACCCCTTAAGGTAAATCTTGTGCTGACTTTAGTAGGTTTGATGTCAAAGAAATATTAAATTTAGAACAATTTATTCAAAGCTACTGTCCGCATATGATTTATTTAAAGGACTATGTTTATTAACACAATATACTCAAAAACCTCAGCTAAATGGAATCAAGGAATCAGATCTCTGATTTAGATTGTTCTGTACCATTCCATTCCATCAATGTTATGGTTCATCCTACCCCTGAGATGAAAGGTAAATAGTGATGGGTGGTAAGAAGGACTAGTGTCAAGAAATACATGACCAGAGCAGCTTATGATGGTGAGCAGGTCCTGGATGTGCAGCCAGGCAGTGGCAGGGGGTCCCCAGCTCCATGGGTACTAGCTGAGTGGCCTCAGGGAAGTTGCTTACTAGGCCTATTCTTCAATTATCAATAAAGATAATAACAGTGCCTGCTTATTAGAGGTGTTGTGAATTAGTACATTAAAATATAGTAAGTGTTCATGGCAAACACCAGCCATCATTCCAACCTTTCTAGAGCTCTTATATGTTAGGTACTGCTTTTGCCAGAATGACTTTATAAAGCAGGTATCATTAGTGTTATTTTCATTTTGCCAGTGAGGAAATTAGGGACTCAGAGAAGTTAAGAACTTGTCCAGGGTCACAGAGTTCAGTAAGCAAACCAAGATTCCAGCCCAAGTGAACTGGCATGGAGCACCCTGAGCTCTTAACCACTATGCGGCTGCCAACACCCTTTTCATGTATGATGAGTCTTCACTACACAGGCGCTGTCCTAGGCCGTGTTACCTTTAACTCGACTTCCCATGTTGCCTGTGATGGCATATACAGTGTCGTATACTGAGCAGCAATATGCTCAAAAAGCCAATTCTGTTCTCCATAAAACAATCACACACACAACACACACACACACAGTGCTGGTTACCCTTACTGGGCTCAAACCCCTCATCAGAGGAGTAACTGGTGTATTTAACATGTGTTTTCTACAGTATACAAAGGGAAAGGGGTTTCTAATTCATTTTTTTTAATTAGTAGCAATGAGGTCTCACTACATTGCCCAGGCTGGTCTCGCACTCCAGGGCTCAAGCAATTCCCTTACCTCAGCCTCCCAAGGTGCTGGGATTGCAGGTATGAGCCACCATGCCCAACCCAGTTTTGCTTTTTAATTAGCCAAGAATTTGTTGCTTAAAACCTTTCATTCCTTCTAGCATTCTGGTTGACTGATATTTTTCTGGACAATGAAATAAATACATATGGTAGAAATTACAGTCAAATAGCTT
Source organism: Tarsius wallacei (assembly GCA_963574415.1). Lineage (NCBI taxonomy): Eukaryota > Metazoa > Chordata > Mammalia > Primates > Tarsiidae > Tarsius > Tarsius wallacei. The sequence continues at coordinate 13,237 of CAUYQG010296514.1, forward strand.
CCATTCCAAAGGGTACAGACTGGTCTCGTTTACCTCGTTTCTAGAGAAGCCACAGTTTGAGAATAAACTATTGGTGAGATTCCAAGGAACATTTTGACTGTACTGAGAAAGGAAACGTGAAGAATCGGAAGGCATAGAAGAACACAAACCAAAGGTGGACATATAAAAGGGTGCCGGAAGTTTGTCACAGTGATGCAGTCTAAGAACCAAGAGGTTAAACATCACAGGGTGTGTGTGCAAATCTATTACAATATGCTGTGCGCCCATATGACTTGTATCTTACATTTTACGTAGTCACACCCGACCTCACTTGATTTGCACAGGAGCATGAGGCCAGGTAGGCAGTAGAAATAGCCTACCTGAACTCTGAAAGCCGATGACTTGGCCTAGGTCACACAGCTGCTCACCCACAGGACAAGACTTATCATTTCCTGTGGTTTCCACCAAGTCACAGCAGCCACGAGCACCTTTGCTGAGCCCCGCTTGGCAGTTTTTTTATGCCAGGATGTCCTTTCTCCAGCTTTGGGACCCAAGAATGGCTTTTATAGGAACCAGCCCAGAGCAAGAGGTAGTGATGCAGGATGCCCCCTCCCGAGCCCCTTGGAAGGCCTGGGCAGAGTGGGGGGAGGTCCCTGGCAGAAGAAGGGAATGGTGAAGGGCCAATGTCCCTCCAGCCACAGCTTGCTGTGTTCACCCCATGTTTACTTTGTGCTAACACTATCAGCTCTCGAAGCCAGTTGCAGATGACTCTGGCCCCACTGTTCACTTGCCTCTTTTTGCCTCATTTCCTTATTGGTGGAATGGGGTCAATAATTGTCCTGATTTTGTAGGGTTGAACAAAAGAGCTGTGGAAAAGCCCAGCATTTAAGAGCACACAGGGCAAGTGGTTACTGAGCACCAGCTGTTATCATCACTACTGTTTTACGCATGACTGTGAGGGACAGGGCCAGGATTTGAACCCAGCTAACCCAATTCTTTCTTCTCCTTTTTCTTTTTCTTTCTTTCTTTCTTTCTTTCCTTCTTTCTTTCTTTCTTTCTTTTCCTTCCTTCCTTCCTTCCTTTCTTCCTTCCTTCCTTCCTTCCTTCTTTCTTCAACAGACAGTGTCTCACTACGTTACCTGGGCTGGAGTACAGTGGCATGATCACAGCTCACTAAAGCCTCAGCCTCCTGGGCTCAAATGGTCCTCCCCCCTCAGCCTCCGAGTAGCTGGAACTACATGCAGGCACCACCACATCTGGCTAAATTTTTTTATTTTTATTTTTATTTTTTGTAGAGATGAGGTCTCGCTATGTTGCCCAGGCTGGTCTCAAGCTCCTGGACTCCAACAATTCTCCTGCCTTAGCCTCCCAAAGTGCTGGGATAACAGGCATGAGCCACCACACCTGGCAGAGACCCATTTCTTATCCACAGTTTCCTGCTGTCTGTGTCCTCACTGTATTCACGTGTCTGGAGTATGCTTCCCCTAGCTATCCATCTGCAAGGCTCCCTGACTCTCTCCATTCAGGCCTCTGCTCAGTGTCACTTCCTCTGAATGACTTTCCTGGCTGCCTGATCTAAAACAGTGCTCCTTTGGCTCTCTGTCCCTTGAAGCTGCTTCATCATTTTCACAACTCTCTTGTCACCTGTTACAACATTAGATATTTCATGATTTTGCATGATTGTTTTCTCTATCCCCAGAAAGCAAGCTCCGTGAAGGCAGGCGCTTGGTCTAGCTCATGTCAGAAGCTTTTCTTGCCTGGAATGCATTCAATAGTTTGTTGCATGAATGTGTGTGTGTGTATGATTAAAATATTCATAGAGCAACTATTATCAAACCATTATCAACAGGGGAACTAAAATATGGGTAAGCTCTAGTTCCTACTCTTAAGGGATTGACAGCTTAGCTAGTAACAGGCTGTTGATGGGTCTTTTGAAACCCACCCAACCACCATGGCAGGCAGTGTATGCCAAGGTTGAATGAGTGGCACTCACACCATTGAATCTTCTTGTTAAGGTGTGACTTCTCCCTGAGTCAGTCTGACAGTCTATTCTTCCCCCAAAGAATTGTTCTAGAAGCAAATACCAAGTCAAATGAGAGGATTTCAGAAAGTCACTTGAAGAGAGTCTAAATGCTCAAACCCCACTCTTTCCATCTTAGCTCATACCGTTTTTGGGGGGTGACCTTCTCCAGAGGACTGTGGAGGTAGCATTTCTTCAGTATCATCTACTCCTGAAAGTCAACTGGGGAAGTAGGTATTTTACAATTGCCAAAGCTCTTGGGAACCTGAAAAGCAAAACAGGCACTTGGCCCCATTCAGCCCGACTCCTGCGCTGTATCTCCATGGGAGTCATTAATCAATTTCATTAAGTTATAACTCTTGGCCAAGCTAAGAAAACACATCCCAAATGGTCGTGCGTGTTGCTCCTGGTACCGTGTGGCTTTCTGAAGGCTCTGGTCTTCCCGAGACTGGCAGGTCTGCAAAATGTGTGATGGATTATCTGGAGGGAGGACAGGCCAGGCGTGAGCTCATGAGAGAACACTGCCTGAGTCTGCCACGCGCATGCCTAGCTACTTCCACCCCCGGATAAAGCAACGCAGAGCTGCCTGGGATGACAAGACCGAAGCAAAACAAACCATTTACAGCATGGTTTCCTGCCGAACCGTGCTCCAAGCCGTCCTGTGGCGGATGGTCATTAGCTAACACACAACAGACCCTGGGCTCTTGAATGGCAAATCCTTTTATAGGACAGATGACATCGTGTGTGTATTGATGAATGGTGACCACAGGAAAATGGCGTGGTCTGATGGAAACAGCAGTGGCTACAGCCGAGGAAGACTACGCTGGACTTCATCAGAGAAGTGCACCCTGATCTGGGATGATGGGCCACACAGATCAACGGCCACTGGGGCAGGCAAGTCCACGCTCAGAAAACAGGCCACAGAAGGCCCTGTGTGATTTGTCTAAAGCACAACCCCATTGAACATAAAGTACCAAGTGTCTGGTCTATGCAACTCTGTGGGTTAGAGGTTAAAGAAATAAATACGCAAAAGACACATTCTTGTTGTTAGGGAGGAGGAAAGTGCTAATTTCAACGTGGCCTCATTTAATGCGATACTCCTAAGAATCCAGTGAAGTCCACAGAGCAGGTTCTAGAAGCCCCATTTTACAGATCAGGAAGCTACGGCTTGACGTGGTAAGTGATGTGCTCAAGTCATTACCTGAGGGAGCTCTGGAGCTGGAAATTGGCCCCAAATCGTCAGTTCTCACCACTCCATCACCCAGCATCCAGCTCCATCTTCAGATGATGGAAATAAACAAAACCTTCCTTCAGAGACTGATGTTCTTAAGGTAGATTAGAGTGACTGACATCTCTAAACCTGTAATCATTTCAGTATGTCATTGCAGCATTATCTGACTTTCGGCAATAAAACCTTGACATGAGCGCATTACCAAAGCAGCCAGATGGTCTCAGAACAGAAGCTCTGCTCTCATCCACAGAACCACGCAGGACTCCAGGATGATAGGCTGAATCTGACGTCCCCAGGAAGATCAGATAGGCTTTACATCCTGGTTTTGCTCAGGGTTGGACCCTAGATAGGATCTGTACATTCACTGTCTGCAATTGACAGTTGGGGGTCCCTTCACCTGCTTCACCCTGGCTCCTCTCAGTGCACTTTGGCTGCATTTTACATTCAAATGCCATTTCCTGACATTCCTTATCATCAGAAGGCGTGGTGCCTTCCTCATTATGGTCATATAGTGCTTTTATCCCTAAGAACATGTCATCCTGTCTGCCCTATATTGTCCTGTTCATGTATGTTATTATATCACCTCCTGGGAGACAGTCATCTGGAATCAAATATTATCTCTTGACTCACCAGCACGAAGACTCAATTTCTACAAGCAACCCATTGGTTGGAAAAAAAAAATGACTGTTTTCCTAATGTCCACTTCCGCCTCTGTCTTCCTCAGAGAACTTCTGGGGGACTTCATTTGTGTCTTGTCTATAGGTCCCTTTTTACCAATTTTCTTTTTTGAGGGGTGGGGTTCTCTGGCTCCATAAAATTTCTGTTTCTTGAGCCCATCTTGAGGGAAAGTTCATGAATTTCAACTCAGTCAACAATGTTATTGGTGATCCAAGCCAGGATCATCAGGATGAAGAAAAATCACTGCTTGTTATTTGAAGGAGAAGGATTTTTCTTCTTCCCAAAGCCTCAAAATGCCCCGTGAGCAGAGGTTTTAGATTTATCTTAGACCTGAATCTTTGGATTCACTGGCAAATTAGGGCTAAAAAAAATGCTTAAAATAAGTAAATATTGTTTATTAGAGAAAGTATTATTTATTTTTTTTAAAAGAGTCACACTTTTTCCAATGATCCACTGGCAGATTTGTAACCCTTGGTGAACCACACCTTAAAGTGAGCAATGAGAGGTGGACGAGATCACAGATCATGAAATTCAATCGCCTCATTTTATAGCTGAAAATGGAAACCCCACATGGCCATGTCATTTGCCCAAACTTCCCCAGCTCCTCAGTGCAGGACCCAGGATGTGTCCTGTGTGCTGGTCCTCCAATGTCACTCGTTTTACTCTCCCCATCCAAAACTACCTCTCATGAAGAAAAAAAGCCGGACTGGTATTTTAGTTCCTGTTTTTATTTTTCACTTTTTTTTTTTTTTTAAGTTGGAGTCTCACTCCGTCCCCCAGACTGGAGTGCAGTGACACACTCACGGCCACCCCAGCATCGATTGCTCTGGCAATCCTTCTGCCTCAGCCTTCCAAGTAGCTGGAACTACAGGTGTGTGCTACCACGCCCGGCTAAGTTTTTTATTTATTGTAAAGATGAAGTCAAGTTGTCTGGGCTGATCTCAAGCCTGCGGGCTCAGGCAATCCACTTGCCTTGGCCTCCCAAAATGCTGGGATTACTGGCTGAACCACTGAGCCCGGCCCCTGTTTTTATGATATTGGTTTGACTCCTTGACTCCTTGTCCCACTCAAGTGCTGGGCCACTCTGAACTAAGAGTGGCAGTCCCTGTGGGTCCGAGAGGTCCCCATAAGAGAGAGGGCCCCTGTCCCACCCTGTAGGCAGCACCACCTTCCCTATGTAGACATGCAGGAGATCCTCACTTCACACCCAGCCATCCTGTAGTTTTTGACAGTGGGCAGAGCTGACAGGGCCTAACCAGGCTTGAGGTCAGGTAGAGGGTAAGGTGCCCCCTGTGGGCCAGGTAAGACTGCACTCCCTCCAGCATACTCTGTTAAGAATCCAATGATTGGATTGGACTCCTTTGTGGTTATGTGAGTGTTTTGTCAACCACATTTTTTCCCTAATCATACCTTCTTTTTTTTTTTTTTTGCTTCTCATATTAATTTGTCTTGAGATGTGATCATTCTGTGGGCAATTACTTGAATTTGAAAGAAAAAAACCACAAGAGACTATATGTTTAAAAAAGGATACATTTATCAAATTCAACTTATCAGAGAAAGCTCTAATGGAAAGAACCCTAAATATGAAGTCAGAAGACTAGAGTTCAAATATGGCCTCTAACCGGCTGACTTTTGTCAATGACTGAACTTCTGTGAGCCTCAGTGTGCTCTTCTGTGACACTGAGATGATCACCAACAGCATAGAGTGAGGCGTCAACAGATGAGTCCAGTGTGATGCTTCTCGTGGTACATAGGATGTCCCTCCGTGATGACTGATCTGAACCCAGAGGGGTGTCAGGGCCATCACACGAGCTTTGTTTACCAGAGTTTCCTTCCCTCTTGCTCTGGTTCCTCTCTTCTTACACCATCAGCTCTTCATAGTGTGTTATCGGAATGCCCAACTGATTTTAAAAATCAAATTTAAGCCTAGGCACAGTGGCTCATGCCTGTAATCCCAGCATCTTGGCAGGAGGATCACTTGAACCCAGGAGTTCAAGACCAGCCTAGGCAATACAACAAGACCCCATCTCTACAAAAATATTAAAAATCAGCCAGGCATGGTGGGGCGCACCTGTAGTCCCAGCTACTCAGGAGGCTAAGGTGAGGAGGAACATCTGAGCCCAGGAGGTTGAAGCTGCAGTGAGCCATGATTGTGCCACTGCATTCCAGCCTGGGTGACAGAGTGAGATTCTGACTCAAAAAAAGAAAAAAAAAATATATATATATATATATATATATAAAATTAATTTTAAAAGTCAAATTTAAGTGAAAGATATTATGATGCATGTTATGACACGACTTATTGCATATGCTCATTTTTAGAACTTAGTAAGGTATTTATTCAAGGTAAATAGAGTAAATACTTGCTCAGTTCAGGCAACATTGCACTTAGAACTCTGGACATCATCCGGAGAAAACAGTAAACAGCAGGAATCCTAAAGTAGTCAGCATGAACTGGAACATGAAAACCCTGTCCTGATACTGAAACTTATAGAGGTCCTGGATTTTTTTTTTTTTATGGAGATCAAAATGGCAGTCTTGAAAGGACTCGGGTGCTAGTAACAACTCCACACCCATTGGGGACCAAGAGATTTATTAAAGTGGCGGCTACAGAGCTAGAGGGGTGGGGGGAGAGAGAGAGAGATGTGCAGGGAGAGAGGTGTATTTATTAGTTTAGCGAGGGCAGGAAGAGGTCGTGCTAGCATTCTATTGGGTAGAGCAGAGTAGAAATAGGGTGGGCCGAAATTACTATTGGAGGGTACTATAAGGCTGATTTGTCATAGAAGGAGATTGTTGGCTCGCAGGTTTGAACTTCGCGCGTGTGGGAAATCATATAGGGGGGAGCTGGAACTTAGGGCCTTTGTTGTTTCCATGTGGCCCTGTAGTGTTCGGCACCATCTTGGGGGGGGTGGCCCTTCTGACTGTTCCCTGTGCCCTTCAAGTCTGAACAACCAGTTTTTTAGCTGAAAAAAAAGCAATGTTTTTAAATACAATACAAAACAGTATTAAAATGTGTAAACGATCTCAAGCACTTGACTGTAATCCACATATTTTCTAACCTCATTTCACCTTCCACTTGTACATCGATTTCAGATCATTTGCAGTCTTACTTTGAATTTCATTCATTCTTCCTTGCATTGTATTGTAAACATTTCCACCTACTTAAATGGCTGCACAACAGCATACTCACACTGCTGAGTATTTAACTCACTCCTCGTCTAGCCCTGGATGTGTATTTGGAAGTTGAATTAAATTTGGTGACTAAGAGTTTTTTAAATAGCTCTTCCAGTTTTCACTTGTATCAGCTAGGTGTGGTGGCTCACGTTTATAATCCCAGCACTTTCATAGGCAAGAGGATCCCTTGAGGCCAAGCATTTGAGACCAGTCTGGGCAACATAACGAAACCCTATCTCTACACTAAAAAAATTTTTTTTAAGAATTTCCTTGCAGCCCCAATCCCCCTGGCCAATTCAGGTATGCGGGACACAGCAGGCTCTTCTCCCCAGAGAGGGACAGGAGCCCTGAAAACCATTCTTATGGGGGAGGGGACAACACGGAGCCAGGAGGCACAGAGACAAACCAAAAATCCAACTGTGAGCTTTGCCTTTGATTGTTGGACTGAATGACTATTTGGTTCCCTGGTGTGGATTTAGTTCGGCAGCCACTTATTCCCATTCTGTATTCTCTTTGGCCAGGTAGACCATAGCCTAAAAATATGTGCAGGAAAACTTCTGGACTTATTTTCAGGTGCGCCTATCTGCATGTGTCCACATACTGTCTTGTTATAAAAAGAATTTAAAGCAACTCACCTTGGGGATTTTTCTGGAAAACTTCAGGTCTTTAGTAATGCAAAGTTTTTCCTGTTTTTTTTTTTGTTGTTTTTTTGTTTTTTTCTGTTTCTATAGCATTTTTTTTTCTTATTCATGTCTCTACTGGCAGGAATCCTAGAGCATTTCTGTCAGTTCTAGAAGTTACCTCATATCTTCTAGAGCCTTACCTCATGTTATAGGTCTATAGTATTTTAATTCCTATTTGTTCTACTCTGTTTGATGCAAACAGTTTCATATCAGCACCGAGGGGTTATTACAGACAGTCTAACACATGTCTTCAATGTATCTCTTGTTTAATTACAACCTGGATAGAGTATTTATTATTTGTTCAACCCTGTGAGGTCACAGACCAGTCTTTCCTGGTTTATATCTGTATTAATTGGCCATGAAGCATTGGGTTCAACTTTGAAAATGCTGGATGGTGAGGATTTCTGAGTGCAGGGCTTGACAATAGCCTGCAGCGGGCTGGCATCTAGAACACTGACAGTGCGGGACAGGGAACAGGACTGGGATGTTTTGTTGTTCCCTACAGTGTGAAGTCATCCTGTCACAATGTTTGCTCAATAACCACATGCATTTACCTGGAGTTTTTTTTTAATGTGTGTGTGTTTGTTTAATATTTACTATGCTGTCTTCTGTGCTGTGGCGGGGAGGTGTTTTGGAGTTGAGAGGAGAATGATTAGGTCCCTGGGAAACATAGATCTGTGCTCTTGTTTGGACTCTAGAATTGGCAAACTGTTTGCTACTTGTGGGCCTCACAACACCCAGGAATGGGAATAGGACAGGCGTGAGTGTCCCATTGGAGAAGAACGAAACTGAGACTAGGAGCTACCATGATGCATTCCAATCCATCAGAACCAGAACACAGAGACCCCTAGGCTCAAACTCAGATGTTCCCATCCTTGATGCAACCTGATGACCACCATCACAGGCGTAATCAAGACTTTTCACTAGTAACTTCTCCCTTTAAGGATCTCCTGTCATTCCTAGTTGCACGTTAGTTTCACAACGTTCCAAGTCAAGGAGAAATCTGTGTGTCATGGAAGGATTGCTTTCCTGGATGTGTCCTTCCTTCCTCTCCATGAAATGGACCCAGCTATCTATTTCCCCCCACATTAAATAGCCCCATTTATTTAGTGAGAAGATACCCAGTGGAGAGAGACTCCTCAAAGCAGCTCCAGCTTGGGGCTTCCAAAGCCACAGCATGAGGGACAAGAAGCCTTGCACTCCCCGGTGGGTGGCAAGTCTTCACCAAGCTCAGGCGGCTTTCTCCAGGGTGCCCAGATTTCCTCTCCTCACTCCGCCAAAGTCCACATTCCTTTCCCTGTCACCACACACGGTTTGACCCCAAGCCAGGGTGGCAGCTACTTCGGTCCCTTTGAGGTCACAGCCAGGGCTGCTCTGTGGACTCATTGGTAGTGGGCATTTGGGGACAGCTGTGGCCCGAGACTCCCTGCACCTGGCTTCACAAGGCCCTTGTGTTCTCCCTGACTCCCTGGCAGGAAGACCCATCCCGCCTAGCCCAGGCCTCCCACTGAGCATGTGTGACTTGGTCCCTCAACCCAAACAGGAAGGCGGTGGAGTGTTGGCGATGGCTGGACCACCATTGCCCCAACTGCTCAACTCAACCAAAGGTGTCAGGACCCCATCCCTGAGAGGTGTGGGTTGTTGTGTTGTTTCTCCGAACCGGAAAAAAATGTGAATATTTTCTAAGTCTTTTTTTCTGTGCTTCTTTGAAAAGACATGAAGTATGGACCTCTTGTGAAGAGATATTTTTGCATCTAGTTTGGAAAAGGAAGAAGGCTTTGCCCAAATGTCTGAGAACCTTTTTATTACAAGGACCTGGGATGAACCACCGTGGGTTGGAAGGAGACATCATCAGCAAGGTCAGAGGGCCACAGCGTCCACTGGACAGGGGACTGCATGTGTCGGGTGTGTTCCCAAGGCTGCCCTTAGGATACACGGCCAACACTCTGGGTTGGCGGGCAGGAAGAAAAGTCACAAAAGAGGACCTTCCAGACTCAGTAGATCCCATGACAGACAACTGCTATATGTGACTATTCACAGAACAAATTCCAGACCTTGAACGTTGCCCTTAAAAAAATGTCAGCAAATGTATTCCCTAAACCCCCATGCGGTCCCCACCCAACCACCATCATCTTTATGGGGCTGCCCCCACCCCCATCAGCACCTATTAAACACCCTCTCGCCTTGACACCCACACATTCATTCCTTTCTTCATTCATTCAGCTCTAGCCCCTGTGCTGGGCATTCAAGATGCAAGAAGAAGTAAGATCCCGGGCCATCCTGTAAGCTTCCAGGAGCAGTCCTGTGCAGGAAGTCCTGTTCCCAGTCTTGCTCTGTCAACTTCCTTCCAGTTTTGTCTTTTTCTTCAGGTCCCCTCTGAGCTCTGTTCTCTGCTAGGAGAGAAGTCTGAGATCGGGGTATCTGTGGAAATCAACCAGGCTTCTGTATTACCCAGTAATGTTTTTTTTCCTCCCATATAAATTCCAATACCCGAGTCCTTGGGATGTCTTCAAGAATGATCCCAATGCCAAGACCTTTAGGCAATTTGACAGGACCACCGAGGCTGAAGAAGAACATGGTGCTGGAGGTGTGTCCCTCAACCAATCAGCACAGTCGGTGGCTGTCTTTTTTTAACACATGCAAGTGACCAGCTCTAGCCAATATCCTTAGGCATAATTATTTGGTATGCATATATCCTTTTTATTTTCTACTATTAATGGATGTGTATATCAAATATATAGCCAAGTCTTTAAAATCAAGTAGGCCACAGCAATATCATCAGAAAGAGAAAATAAATAATGTCTATGATAAAGCAGGATACCTCTCTGTTGGTGTTGGAAAAAACTAAAGAAAGTAGAAATTGAAACTGTAGGCGGGGTGCAGTGGCTCACACCTTTAATCCCAGCACTTTGGGAGGCCAAAGTACAAGGATGTCTTGGGTCCAGGGGTTACAAACCAGCCTGGGCAACATAGTGGAACAAACAAAAATACTTGGGCATGGTGGTGCGTGCCTGTAGTCCAAGCTACTGGGGAGGCTGAGGTGGAAGGATTGCCTGAGCCCAGGAAGTTGAGGCTGTGGTGAGCCGTGATTGTGCCCCTGCACTCCAGATTGGGCAACAGAGGTCCTGACTCAAAAAAGTAAGGAAAACAAAGGGAAAGGAAAGAAAAGAAAAAAGAAATTGGAGCCATATGTCCTTATTATTAGAACAAATGTTCTTCCTAGTAAAGATTATCTGCAGACGACAGAGGGTATCTTCCCAGGGCTTCCTAACACTAGGTGAGGCCAAGTCCAAGCATGGTCAAACTCAAGAACCTGAAAAAGTTTTGGGGATCCCTTCACTCATCTCTCTTTTTCAAGCAAAGTCAACACAAGCCAGGCCAATTATACAAATCTCATGGAACCAACTGTGCTGCCCAGCAAAAGAGGACTGGATAAAAAAAAAAAGTGATACATATACACAATGGAATATTACACAGCCGTAAAGAAAAACAAAATCATTAGCTTCACAGCAACCTGGATGGAATTAAAGTTTATAATACTGAGTGATCTCTCACAGAAACAAAGAGTTGAGTATCACATGTTCTCACTCATAAGTGGACCTTGAACAACTGCTGTAATACTATAAGAAAAGGATTGACAGTGGTGGGAAACTGCAGTGGGGGGGGGTGGAGGTGGGATTGATAGTAGTCGATGTCTGCCTGGGGAAGGGGGGTACACCTCATCAACAAGGGTACCTGCACAATGAATATTTGTATACCTAACCCTGAATTGTACCCCACAAATTTAAAATAAAAATTAAAATAGAAAAAAAAAGAATTTTCTAGGGAAATTGCGTTGATATGCTCTGTCATATTACCATCCTGGCAGTTAAAATATTGCATCATCAAAAACATTTTCTAATGCTAATTGAAAACCCTCGATTGAACTTAAAGCTGTGTTCTAGCAGGGAGGGACTGAGGAGGAGGAGCCGGGCTAGAAAGCAGCAATTAAACAACCTCTTCCTCCTAATAGCACCTGTGTTCTCGAAGTCAGAGTCTAACTCCATTTGGAAACATTTCATTCCCATTAGAAGCAATTCTGGATTGGCAGGTTGTCCCAAATGAGCCGTAGTCTCTTTAACTTTCCTTAAATGTGTCCATCATAACTCACAGCGCCTGGCACCTCACGGTCCCAGGGCAGCCTCTTGGGTTTTATCTGCTGTGCCTTCTAGTTACCCAGGAGAGAGTGACTGGAATATTTGTGGATAGCTGTTAATGAGTACCTTCACTGACTTTTCTCCTTTAAAGAGTCACCAGTTTCAAGTTAAACGGGAAGCTCTTGGTTTATATTTATAATTTCTGCAGAGGATGTGAAATGTTGAGGTAATGACAGCGGTGTTTCTAGAAATAAGGAACAGTGTCCACATATCTGGAACAGTGTTTGTGACAGAGAAGAACAGTTTCTGAGGCAGGTGCCTCTGCCATTCGCCATGGAGTTAGTTCCCTCCTGGCCGGGAGTGTCTGTGTCCCAGAGTCTGAAGAGCAATACTCTCCTCCACTCTGATTCCCACCTGCAGCTTTAACATTCTGGAGATCAAAGTGGGCTTCTTGTCTATGTTGTCACCATGAGTGACAGGCCAGCCTGTGCAGTGCAGGAGGTCAATGCTTGGTACAGACGTAATAGTGCTCCTCCCTTGGCTGGCTGAGTAAAATCAAAGTGATGATCTCAAACAACTTAATTTCATCCTTCAGGGGCAAGCCATTCTTGGGTCATCTGCAACTTAAGAGGGCCGTGCTGTGGTGTAATCACTTTCTGGCTGACCATCTCACGGCTGTGCATCCATCTTTTTGCCTGTATCCAATCACCATTTTAAAATATGGATCGCTGGGCTCAGTGGCTCAGCCTGTAATCTCAGCACTTTGGGAGGCCGAGGCGAGTGGATTGCCTGAGCCCGCGGGTTTGAGACCAGCCCGGGCAACTTGGTGAGACCTCTTCTCTACAATAAATCGAAAATTAGCCAGGCGTGGTAGTGGGTGCCTGTAGTTCCAGCTACTTGGAAGGCTGAGGTGGAAGGATTGCAGGAACCTAGCAAGTTGATGCTGGGGTGGCTGTGAGTGTGCCACTGCACTCCAGCCTCGGTGCCAGAGTGAGACTCCAACTCTAAATAAATAAATAAATAATAAAATAAAATGTGGATCACTGGGTATCTAAAAATTCCAAAAAAATAGTCAGAGGGGAAGCATTCCCAATGTCAAAGGATAAGGGCCCTATATTTCTTGAGGGTTTTTGTTTGTTTGTTTGTTTGTTTTTTGAGTAGAGACAAGATCATGCTGTGTTGCCCAGGTTGATCCTGAACTCCTGAGCTCAGGTGATCCTCCCACCTTGGCCTCCCAAAGTGCTGGGATGACAGGCATGAGGCACTGTGCCTGGCCCATTTCTTGAGTTTTGAAATAGTCATGAGCTTTAGAAACCCACCATTCCAGCTGGAAATCCATTCACTTGGTTGTCTAACCATTTTTCTTTAGTGAGTCTTTGCGGTCTATTTCACTTCTTTAGACAAGTTTCGGTCTTTACCAACAAAGACCAAGAACTTTAAAGTCAATTAGCAAGCATTTGCAAGAGACAGTGACGTTCTTTTTTCTAGAAGAAAACAAGACTTTTAACATTTCCACATCAGATAGCTTGTTTTACTAATACAGACTGCACAAACCTTTCTGGTGACTAATATTAAATATTTAAATGTATGTACAATTTGAGGTGTTCACTTTAAGAAATATGGTCAGTAGAAATAAGTGAACACACACACTCAAATATATGTACAAAGATGATTATCATATTGTTTACATAAGTGAATACTGGGAAAACTAAGTGTCCACCAATGAAAGAACTGATGATAACATCATGAATTGGAATACAGTATAACCTCTGAAAATGGTAAAATCTATTTATCTCTATGGAAAGCAAGAATGTATGTATTTTCAGGATATATAGATAGATATATAGATAGATACATATATGTGTGTATATATAAATATGTGTGTATATATACACACATGTGCCAAAAATATACACATTTTGAGAGATGTTATCTATGTACTACTTTTCAAAGTCGAATTAAATTACGGTAGCAATGTGTTTCCATGCTTCCTTCATTATCTTTGACTGTCCTGCCTGTCACATGGTGACTCCAGCATTCATTTGATTAGTACCATCTTTTGAGCGAACATGATACTTAAAATACGTGTGTGTGTGTGTGTGTGTGTGTGTGTGTGTGTGTGTATAGTAGTTACATAAACTATGAGGCCTTTTTTCCAAAAGTATGAGTCCATTTTTTCAAAAAATGTATGACATGTAAAAGAGCGTACGCATAGAAAAAGCTTTCAAAGACATGCATCAAAATGTGAATAGCAGTTATAGATGTTAACTGGTGGCTAGGATTAAAGGTGAATTTTTCCTTCTAGTTTATATGTTTTATAATTCTTTTCCATAAGCATGTATATCTTTCATAGTTTTAAAAGACTGTTTTTCCCTTGAGGAAAAAGCAGCTCTTAACTATGGAAAATATTTTTTTTTGGTGTAGCTGCCATGTTCTCTTAGCTTTGGCCCCCTCCCCTACCTTGGGGAGGTGAATCTCCTTTCTCTCTCTCTCTCTCTCTCTCTCTGATTTACTTTCTAAATAACCTGCTTGAAAACTTAAAAAAAAAAAAAGAAAGTATTTTATTTTGTCAGAGTTTTGTTTTCCTTGAAGGAAACTACTCATATGAGAAAAAGAATCTATGCACAAAATACAGTAACCTTTATGTCTCACAAATGATTATGGAACAGTGTGCCACAATTAACTGGGAGTAGCCATACAGACTCCATGTGGGCACAGGGCAAGGGCACATCAAAAGCTCTACAAAGTGGCTTTCATCCATACTTGTAAGACCTTCTATTTTTAATGACTGGACTAAAACCAGAATAGGCATCTCTTGGTCCAACACGGTAGTCACCAGCCTCCACTGCCTGGCCATACACACGCCCCATGCCCCCTCCCTCCTCTCACCCATAATCGCTCTCGTGTACAGAACTGACTTGAGGGACTCCAGCCAGTGCTGTTCATGCTGGGTTTCCTGGAGCTACTGACTGGGCTTGTCACAGAGGAGAAGGGGCTGAGGTGGCCCCTCCTCTCACTTCTTCACCCTGAATGGTCTTAGAAGAAGGTTCTAGGGCAACAACAGCAGAACTGTGAGACACAACCTCATCTTAGATAGGGAAACTGATGCCTGGAGAACATGTTTCTTAGTCACAAGGATGGAAATGTCAGAATCAGAGTGCAGTCTTGTGACACCTGCCCTGTTAATTCCTGTTTTCACAGCACCATCCAGGGTCCTCACGAGAAAGAACAAAAGACCAGACCCGATGAGAGATGAGTGTCCTTGTCCAGTCTGAGTGTTCAGCCTGAGGTACCCGTTATCTGACTGAAGAATAAATGTCACCATGTTTCCAAGTCTTAAGGTCCTTATGTAAGATGGCAAACCAAAGCATACACGTCTTTAAAGTCTCCAAAGCCAGACCTCTGAACAGTCATTGTGTTCACTGTCGCAAGAGATTTTCATCTCAGTATTTAGTGGCTGGCAGAAGATGACTCAGGGCCATGGAATTTAATTTTAAATTGTTTTTAAATAAATTCACAAGGTCCAATAGCATGAAACTTTGGAAGGTGACAAGGTGGCTTTGGAGGTTTGCAAGTTTTTAAAGCCATATATCAAAAGTTGTTGCTGACAGTCATGGGGATTTATTGTGTTCTAGGCCCTAATTTTTTCTCAGAGCTCTCAGTCATGCATCCCTGTGCGAGAAAATTAAACTTGAAAGTCTTGCCATCTTTGCCTGCCTGGGACCTCAAAATATTGAGCCCCATATGCCTAGAGACTGCTCAAACATTCCTTTCTGGGCTGTCATTAAACCCCAGCTTTCTGGATGGATATCCTGAGGGTGCAGTCTTGGTCAAGGTCACCCAGTGAGTTGGTGGCAAAGCTGGGAACACAGCCCAGACTTTCTGACTCCCTTGCTGTCCCCTGACCATCAAACCACATGCTCTTGACCAGGATGAAACAAGCTTGTCTGTCTCAGCATTCAGAGTGGGCTGAGGGAGGGGGACTCTGCAATTTCTCTATTTCCTTGTCAAACATTCATGTGTCGCCAATTCCATCAGCTAACAGACAACTTGCTCCAGATCATTCTTCACTCTAAAAAACTTCTTTTTTATTAATTTGTCAAGGAAATGCTATCTTAATTTGGAAGAGCAAGAAAAACCACTTCCCCCTTCCCCCGGCATCACATTGTGTAACACTAGCAGTGTGGCCGCTTCAAAAACCCGCAGAAGCAGCTTTTGGTCTGCCGATGGCCAGCTCCTCTGCCAGCCCTTCCATGTGGCCTCCTTGCACGGGGGTCGGGCGCCCCGTGGTTCCTGGCAATGGAACAGCCCATGGACGAGCCAGGCCTTGACGTGGCTGTTCCTTCTCCTGCTCTTTGAATGCTCCTTGACCGCAAGAGAACCCGTTCTCCAGCCAGCCGCGTCCCACATGCCTCTCAAAATGTAGCCAATGGTGACCATCCAATAGGGCGCCAGCCAGAGGCCAGAGCCACTTTCCTGGGGACGAGGGAAAGACAGGGCAGCTGGTCTCACCAGTGAGCACCGTCTCCTGCCAGGAACCCCAGGTTTTGAATGCCCGTGGGTCAACTGTCCCTCTTTGCCTCACAGCCCTTAAGGCTGCTTCTCCCAGCATTTTGTGCCTGTCATGTTGGATCATAAATATTTCTTTCTCAGGATGAGCTAAACTGTTTACTCCCGAAGGCCCATGGTTATTTTGGGGATGATGTCCAAGCCCTGGGCTAGAGTTATTGACCAGCTGGCGTGTGTTCTGTAGTGACTTTGCCCCAGGAGCTGTCAGCAGAAGCAGGGACAGTGAGGAGGGGCCAGAGTCAAGAGAGGCTGGCTGTCACTGCACTATCATGGCTCCTTCTGAGCATCCGCTCAGGGCCAGACCGGGCCACACACGCCTTGGACTGGCGACAGTCCCCTAAGCACCTGGAACATTAGTGCTGCCTCTTGGGAGCACAGTGCCCACCTCACTGCCTAGACACCTGTCCTCCCCATGAGACACTCTCAGGGCTGAGTCCACCCCACTGGCATTTTAAAACAAAGTCCCTGGTGACACACCAGGTGGCCCCAAATCAGTTTCCCTATGGTTCTTAAAATCGCAGACACCTAAAGAGCTGTGCCTGCTTGTCTCTCTTGTCACACGTGGCCCCAAATGCATTGTGCTATCCTGTTCAGCTATCTCTGCCTGCATAAGTCGTCAAGCGCTGTGTTCCCAGGAGAAGAAATAAGTTTGCTTAATGTGACAGGGCTGGATGCTCTCCAGCAAGAGTGACAACTTAATTTTGTTTACTATTCACTCCAACTTCTAAGAAGTAAACTTCATTAACTTTTCTGATAAAACACAAAGACTCTATTATTTGCCTTACCCATAAAATTAAAAAAGAAAAAAAAATACTTTGATGTTTCTGAGAAGGCAGGGTTTTTTGAAGTCTCTGCGGCTCTGCCCAGGTGATCTGGAGGCTGATGTGGCCTCTGACCTGCTGTGGAAGGGCCAGGTCAGCAGGTCCGTGGGACACGCGGCGTCAGCCTGCCTGCCCATCCGTGTATGTTGACCAGTCCGCCTGGCGTCCTGACCATCAGGACAGAGGTGTTACCATTCTGAAGAATTCTATATAGATGTGTGTTTTCATGTACAAAGTAACAGGACTATGAAGCTGATGGTTCATTCCAAGCAGCCTCTCAACCAGAAAATAAGAGACGGAAAACCATAAGGTGGCTCCTGGTAGCCCTGGCCTAAGTCACGAATGGAATAGGGAGGTCGGAGCTCTATGCATGGTCAGGTTGAGGGAGGGGAGTGTGGGGAAGAGCTTAAGAACCATGCTGAGAATCAGGTCTCCCTGATTCTCTGTCCACACAGGGGACCTGTTTAGAGGAGGAGCAATCATGAGGAAAAGTCTCTGGAAAAATAATTTCTTGAAAATTACTTTTAGTTTAAAAATAAAATGACTAGAATCTCAAATCAAGCCCCCAACTTGAATATTAGAGCAGCTTACATTATTTTCTTAATGACCTTTTTTGCCAAAAAAAAAAAAAATGGTTGTGTGTATGATTTTGTCAGCAAGCACAAGTCCCAGTCCCTGACTGTTCACAGCAATTAAACTGTTCTTGCTACGCATGGTGGCTCATGCCTGTCATCCCAGCACTTTGGGAGGCAGAGGCAAGAGGATTGTCTGAGCCCAGGGGTTCGAGACCAGCCTGGGTAACTTAGCAAGACCTGGTCTCTACAATAAATCAAAAAAATTGCCAGGAGTGGTGGTACACGACTGTAGTCCCAACTACTTGGAAGGCTGAGGCAGAAGTCGTCCAGCAGGTCAGGGCTGCAGTGGCCATGAGAGTACCACTGCATTCCAGCCTAGGTGGCAGAGTAAGACCTCAAAAAAAAAAAAAACACACCAAAAAAACCTGCTTTCAAAAGGAATAGCAGGCAAGACAGCCCAAGAAAAGGAGTCAAAGGCCTTTTACATTCATTAAAATGTATTTGGAGAGCGACAAATCTTCCATGCATGTTAAATAGTCTCCTTTCTGTTTTCTTTTAAGAACAGCGTTTGGGGATCTGAGGGCAACAGTTAGGAGAAAGTTCCCTTCATAGTGCTGGCTTGGTCTTTCTCTCCCTGGTCAAATGGTTTTTATGACTTCATATACCGAGTTGGAAAGAAAGGATGTGATTAACATGGCAAAAAAATCTACAGACTCTAGGAATAGAACTGCATTTGGAGGGTTGAGTTTAAAAAAAAAGGCAAATTTCACTTTTTAATTTTTCATCTGATAAAATATATGTAACATAGTATTCACCATTTAAGTTTTTTGTTTTGTTTTGTTTTGTTTTGTTTTTGAGTACAGGTCTCACTCTGTCAACCAGGCTGGAGTGCAGTGGCACAATCATGGGTCACTTCAGCCTCAATCTTCAGGGCTCAGGTGATCTTCCCACCTCAGCCTCTTGAGTAGCTAGGACTACAGGCACACAACACCACACCCGGCTAAGTTTTTTATTTGTGTAGAGACGTGGTTTTGCTATGTTGCCTAAGCTGGTCTCAAACTTCTGAGCTCTAGCAGTCCTCTCATTTCAACCTCCCAAAGTGCTGGGATTAGAGACATGAACCACCACACCCGGCCCTTAAGTCATTCTTAAATGTACAGTTCAGTGGCATTAAATACATGCAAAAGTTATGGAACCATCACCACTGTCTATATCCAGACTTTCCCATCAACCCCAACAAGACTTCTACTCATTAAACAATATAGACCCTGGCACACTTTATCCCACTTTCTTTCTCTGTGAATGTGCCTATTATAGGTATCCCATGTAAATTGAAATCATACGACATTTGTCTTTCTGTGTATGATTTATTTCACAAAACATGATGCGTTCATGGTCCATTCATGTTGTAGCAGGTATCAAAATCTCATTCCTAAAAGAGGCAGACTTTTACCTGTAAAGAATCAGGATCTGGGTGTGTCTTCTTGTTTTCAGCCCTTGTTCTCTAGAGTCTGTTCAGCCTCCACGGAGGGAGGCAGAGGTCTCTTCAGCCTCCCCAGGTTCTACTTACCTGATGAGGGTCTTCTGAGCACCTGGGGGCCTTTCCCTGTTGCCTGAGAGGCCCAGAGAGTCTCAGAGTTAGTTTTTACTTTTCTTTCGGATCTTCTGATGCTGCAAACTGGCAAACTCCTGTCTCAAAACAGACTAAAAAGGACTTTAAAAGGACTAAACATCTTACATTGAAGCACTTATGATCAACCCCCAAAACAATTTTTTTTTCTTAGCATTTGCCCCTCTTCAGCCTAAATATTTGCTGTAATTGACCTTCAGCTAATTGAGAGAGACACCCAGGGAGCCAAGTCCAGTGAACACACTCATGTCCATGACACCCACCTTTTCAGTCACTTTTGTGTCCCATGCCTCTCAGCCCTCTGGCTCCCAATGCTACCTTCCATAACAAATATCTCATGAAGCACCTTCATTGTCCTGGAATGAGATTCACAGGCAACATAACCTATATACACCCATTAATTTTTAAGTCAAAATAATACCTGAAAAATGATATGATTAGGAATGAAATAAAATGATTTTTAATAAAATGATCTGTATTCCAATATGTAAATGCTTGGGAATGATTCCATTGGAAACACTGCAGTGGTCAGAAGCTGGCACTTAGGTAGAAAACCGCATTTGAATTCAACAACTGCAAATATAAGCCAAGGTGAATTGTCCTGTGTAGACAACTAAGTCCCTTGATCAGTTTTCTAACAGTTATGCAAATTTCCAAAATAATAAACAACTTTTTTAAAAGGTTCTGAACAAAATACAAAGTTTTATTCCTAGAAAATTTAGGGTGTATTAAAATTGCATAATAAATACATTGTATTTGCATGTAAAATGGTTTTGGGTTTAAATAATTATACATAAACTTCTCCAAATTCATGACTGCCCAGTGTATTGATTTTTGGTTTGGTTTTTTTGTTGTTGCTGTTTTGTTTTGGCTCACCTCAGGCTCAACCTCTTGAGCTCAGGCAATCCTTCTGCCTCATCCTCCTGAGTAGCTGGTAATACAGACATGCACCACCATGATGCTCGGCTAATTTTTTGAATTTTTACAGAGATGTGGTCATGCTATGCTGCCCAGACTGGTCTTGAATTCCTGGGCTCAAGCAATCCTCCCACCTCAGCCTCCCAAAGTACTGGGATTACAGGCATGAGCCACTGCACCCAGCCCTGACCACCCAGTTGAACATACAAAAGTCACCTGGGACACAGAACAATTCTTTTTTTTTTTTTTTTGAGTTGGCGTCTCACTCCGTCGCCCAGGCTGGAGTGCAGTGGCCGCTTCTGGCCACCGCAGCCTCGACCTGCTGGGCTCCGGCGATCCTTCCGCCTCAGCCTTCCAAGTGGCTGGAACCACAGGCGTGCGCTACCACGTCTGGCTAATTTTTTTTTTTTTATTTATTGTAGAGATGAGGTTTCGCCTGCCCAGGTGGGTCTCGAACCGGCTCAGGCAATCCACTCACCTCAGCCTCCCAAGGCGCGGGATTACAGGCTGAGCCACCGAGCCCGGCTAGAACAATTCTTCATTATGTGGGACCATCCGAGACTTGCATGATGTTGACATCCCTGTCATTGCCCAGTAAATGTTGATGATGGCCCCCATCAGTGCAATCGTCAGACCACAGGCTCAGAGGGGAAAATAAAGCTGCCCAGCCTTTGTAGAGGTGGGTGGCCAGCAGATCACCGCCCAGTGGAGAAGACCCCCAAAGTGTCTTATGCACCCTTTCAGAGTGGGGTCTGGAGAAGACGGGCTCAGGGATGACTCTGACAGGGAGGATCCCCCGAGGGCTGTGGTCTTTGGGGGATTTTCCTGTGCCTCACCCACTCTGTGGACATGGGGTCTTCTGCTTAGGCTTTACCCAGTGCCTGTGGCCAAGCCTCTTTGAGATGAAAAAGAGCATGCACAGATCCTGTGCTGGAGACTCGCGATCTGGACACTCACATTATGTCGTTTCAGCTTCCAAAGGATTTGGTCTTTTTTCCGTTTCATGTTTTCTTTCTAGGTTCACCCTTAATTGCAGCCTCTTGACCAAAGCTGTAAGTTTGGGCATGGCTCCCTGCCATTGCAGAATCTAATTATCCCTTCCTATCTTGTCTCCAGTTCTGCCCCCAGCCTGGCACCAAGCCCACGCTGTTGTCCTGGAAATTCGCCTGACTCACACCTGGTGGCTTCCTGCTCCTGGTGCCATGGTCGCCAGGATTGAGTTTCCATGCTCTGTTGCCTTGGCCTGCAGTCACTCCTCACTAGTGGCCTAACCCAGCACTCTCCCAAAATACATCCTGAAAGGGCAGATTCCTGGCTCAGTACAGTGGCTCACGCCTGTCATCCCAACACTTTGGAAGGCCAAGGTGGGAGGATTGCTTGAGCCCAGGAGTTCGAGACCAGCCTGAGCAACATAGTGATACCTTGTCTCTACAAAAAATGTGAAAAACATTAGCTGGGCATGGGTGTGTTCCTGTAGTCCCAGTCACTCAGGAGGCTGAGGCAAAAGGATACCCCGAGTCCAGGAGGTCGAGGCTGGTGGTCTGTGACTGTGCCACTTTACCACAGCCTGGGTGACAGAGTGAGACCCCCAACACAAAAATAAAAAAAAGGAGATTCCTTTTCTGCCTCCATCGCCCCTCACTTATCTGCTCAGATCTTCAAGATAACCCTGTGAGGTAGATCTGGAAGGTGACATTTTATCAGGGAAATTAGTGAGGTACAGAAAGATTTATTAATTTGCCAAAGTTGCGTAGCTAACAAGTTAGCAGACATGGGAAAATAACACGGATTTTTTTTGTTTGCTTATTTGGTTTTGTTTTTACTATTATTATTTTTTTACTCTTAATTTGGTAGGTGTTTCAGTCATCTATTCGCTAATCCCACTGAGGTAAAAAGTCTCTTTGGTGAACTAACTTGTGCACACCTTGTCACACTTCTTCAAGCTTGAGCAAGTCTCCAGGAAGCCTCCCTGCCTCCCCTTCTATCCATATGGTTGGAAAGCACCTCCATGCCTCACCTGTCATCATGTTTCCAGAAGAGCCTCTGCTCTTCTGGTGGCTCACAGTGCCCTTCCTTTGACCTTTTCTAGCATTGTTATTTTTTTCTGAATATACAGAAACTAGAGATGCCACACCAAGAGATATGTGTGCCCTGCATTTGAGCACATAGGTATGACAACAATTTCCATGTGATGTTTGAAGCATGTCATAGGCAGAAGAGCACTCTGGACTTGGGTTTCCCAGGACAGCGATGACAGTGTCGCACTCACTGAGAACCCAGTTTTGCATGCATTTGACCCTGGTCCTTCCACCCTGCTCAACCCTAAAATCCCATGAAACCCCAAGGCCTGACTTGAATGCTGCCTCCTGGGTTGTATCGGTCAGTGTTATCCGGAAAAATAGAGCCAACCAGAGATGAATATGAGGAATGGGCTCCTCTGGTTATGGAGCCTGAGAAGTCCCAGGTCTGCCACCTTCAAGCTGGAGACCCTGAAAGCAGGGGGCCTCGTTCTCATCTGAGTCTGAAGCCCTGAGAACCAGGAGAACCAGTGATGTGAGGTCTAGTCTAAGTCCAAAGTCCCAAAAGCTGGAGGGCCAGTGGGATAAGTTTCAGTCCAAGTCTGAAGGCCTGAGAACCAGAAGGGCAGATGGTGAGAGCCCTGGGCCACGGGCAGGGAAACGCTGGTGCTCAAGCAGTCAGGTGGCCACGGGGAGAATTCCTTCTTCTCTTCAGGCCCCCAGCCGAATAGAACAAACTGGATTAAATGATGCTTAATCACACTAGGGAAAGAGATCTTCTTTACTCCAATTTATTATTCATTCGCTCATTCGTTCACTCATTCAAATGCTAATCTCTTCCAGAAATACCCTCACAGGCTCACCCAGTAATCATGTTTCACCAGGTACCTGGCATCCTGGGCCCAGTCGAGCTGACACACTAAATTAATCAAAGCATCTCCAAAGCCTCCTTTAAGCTCCCAGTGCAATTTCTCTATTTCATCCATAGCACATTTTCTAAACTCTGTTCATCACGTATTTAATTCTGCAGGATCTGATCTTTAACTACTTACCAGCATTTGCTTTACTTCCATCCTTAAGTAGTAATACTTAGCACGATATCTTCCTCATGCTCTTGCCTGGGAGGGTTCCTGTAACCCACTGCTTCTTCCTGGATGTATTTGTCCTTTTCCTGGAATCACCTCTGTGAGAGACTCCGTGGATGGCAGGTTTTTTGTCTTGCACGCTTCAGTGAGAAACCCTTTGGCTGCAGGTAACAGAAATACCCATACCTACATGGCTTTTAAAACACAGACTTGCTGTAATCCCAGCACTTTGGGAGGGAGAGGCAAGAGAATTGCCTGAGCCTGCGGATTCAAGACCAGCTGGCAACTTGGGGAGACCTCGTCTCTACAATAAATCAAAAAATAAGCTGGACATGGTAGCACGCGCCTGTAGTTCTGGCTACTTGGAAGGCTGAGGTGGAAGGATCACCGGAGCCCAGCAGGTCGATGCTGGGGTGGCCGTGAGCATGCCACTGCACTCCAGCCTGGGCGATGGAGTGAGACTCCAATTCAAAAAAAAACCACACAGATGCTCACTGATCTCACTGGGAGGTCCCGGGGCAGGGCCAGCTTACCTCCCTCTCCCCTCCTCCATCTCTCCATTCTGCTCTGGAGTGACAGTCACTGTCACATAGGGGGTCATGGTCTCTTCCTGGCTGTGGACAACACAGTTCCAATAGTCACAGCAGACCCAATCGTGTCCCAGGGAAGCAGACGCTCTTGCTCTCCTGGTCTCTTCAAAGGAAAGAAGACCTTCCCAGAAGCCTCCCAGCAGATGTCACATCTACCTGGCCAGGATGAAGTCACCCTGCCCTTTCTGAACCTGTAAGTGCCAAGGGGAAAGGAACTCACACAATTCGAGTAGACTAATCAAGGCTGGCCCTGCTAGGTCCAGAAGGTGGGCACAGACGCCACCATCAGCTTGGGATGTGGCCAAGGCTCAGCTTGTTGGAGAAACCTTGCAGGAGGGCCTCCCCAGAGGGCACTCTGGGCTGATGTCTGGAATCCCCAGAGAGCACTGAGTCTCCACAGAGAGTGGTGCTTGAAACAGACAAAACAGAGTGCACATGGGCCGTGCCCAGCTGCAGTGTGGGTAGACAGAGAGTCAGTGCCCAGGAGCAGTGTGGGCAGTACCCGGCACAGAGAAGCAGTGCCTGGGGTGCCTCGTGGACAGTGCCCCAGCACAGAAAGCCAGTGCCCGGGTGCAGTGTGGGCAGTGCCTGGTACAGAGAGTCAGGGCTTGTGCTGCGTTTGCAATTACAGGGGAGTGAAGACAGCACAGAAGCACCCACCCAGTCCGTGGCCCTGGGGGCTTCAGTTGGGGGAAAGGTCTTAGGGGAGAATCTGTGGAAATGGCACAGCAGCCACTGGGGGGATTTTCCTTTCTAGCTCTGGTGTCCTAAAGGCACAGGTTCGAATGCCATAATCCCAAGCTGAAGTCCCCAAAGTCTAAAATCCCTAAAATCTTAAATCCCAAAAATCGCAGTCAAGGGCTGGTTTCATCACATCGGGCTGACTCAGGGCTGATGCCTGGAATCTACCCTTGCAATGTACTTTTTTATATGTTGTATTTTATTTTTAGGTTTCTTGTCATTGTTTTACACTGTTAGCATTATTTTTCACAATTGGCTATGTTACATATTTAATCTTCACTTCACTTCCAGTACTGGAGCACACATTGTGTAGAGGCTTTCAAATAGTTCCCATTTGCTCTACACACTTTTTGCACATTTGACTCCATGAAAGTGCATCATCACAACATGTGTAAGCGAAGTGTGTGTACGTGAAAATACGGAAATTTCCTCAGTCATTGAAGAGAGGCCCTTTTTGTGCATCTGCATTCATGAAAGATAAAATTCCTCAAGACGTAGGTTGTTCCTCGAGGTATTTCAGAAGACTCTGGTTGTAAAGCTGGGGGCACACAATGGCAGCCTTGTGATGTGCATTTATACCTTCCCTTTTTGGCCTATTTCTTTATGAATGTGGTTCATCTCTTCATAACTGTTCTAACAATGTGAGTGTCATTAGTACTTGACTGTGCTTACAAAAATACGTGTGCCATCATTGCCTATTTATGGTGTAAAGTGGCCTATCAAGTGTTTTTTTGTTTTTATAAAGAGATGGGAGTCTCACTATGTTGCCCAGGCTGGCTTTTAACTCCTGACCTCAAGGGTTCCTTCCACCAGCCTATCCAATAGCCAGGAGTACAGGTGTCGGCCACTATGTCTGAGTCTGCTGCATTTTTACATGTTTTTCAAATAAATCTCCTTTTAAAAATGTAAATAGCCAGGTGCGGTGGCTCACGTCTATAATTCCAGCATGTTGGGAAGCCAAGACAGGAGGATGGCTTGAGCCCAGGAGTTCGAGACCAGCCTAGGCAGCTTAGCGAGACCTCATCTCTACAAAAAATAGAAAAATTAGCTACCTCTGGTGATGCGCACCTGTAGTCCCAGCTATTCAAGAGGCTGAAACAGGAGGATCTCCTGAGCCCAGAAGGTCAAGGCTGCAGTGAGCCGTGATCATACCACTGCACTCGAGTCTGGATGACACAGTGAAATTCTGACTCAAGAAAAATGTAAATAAATATCTTTTTAATAATAATTTGTTATTTTTTCCAGAATCATATTTTCAGGATTTTGTCTTTGTGGATTTCAACTCTCAAGGTTACAATGTTGGGTCCTGTGTCTTTCTGGATTCTGATCAGCTCCCACCTCACTGCTCTCTCCCTTTTTTGCTCTCTGGTGAGTCAGCATGTTGCTAGGTTACCTGAGGGAGTGGGGCCAGGCCCGGGGTGTGCAACAGAACTTGTTTCACCTCATCCTTGAATTACATGGGGGAATAATGTGCCCCTCAATGTAACAGGCTCTGCCAGTGACAGAGGACACTCCGGGGAATAGCCCATGGGATGTATTCTACCCTAAATGCTTGAAAACCGCACCAGCTATGACTGAATCCCATTCAAAACTCAGGAGTTATTGACCTTCAACACTAAAGATTCCATCATATTCCTTCATCCAGTATAACAAGTGAGAAATCTGGAGAGTATCTGTTAGATTCTCTCAAGTAGCTTTTTAATTTTTTCTTTATCTTAAATAAGCTAAAATGTCATAAATGTGAATGAATCTGTGAGGTCATTTCCTCCTGCTTGGAGCATAGGGTTACCTTTCGATCTGAGTGTTCATTTCTCTCTTTGAGTGTCACTTCTTTTGTTATTTACTTGAAGACTCCCTTCATGACCTCTGCTTTGTTCCTCCAGACCCACCCAGGGATCATATATCAGTAAAGAGACTGTGGAAGCTGCAGAGAGTTCATCCAGGTCTCTTAACTTCTCTTGCATGTTTCTTGTTGGTTTATTCTTGTGTGCTCTAGTCAACAAGGACATGTGCCTCCATTTTTCAACTCACCACTTAGCTGCTTAATTGTGTTCTTTCTACCGCTCAGCCTATTCTGAAGTACCTGGGGCTGTGTCTGAGACAGTAACTCAGAGAGGTAAGCAAAAGTCCTGCTGGACTCAACTCTAATTCGATTTGCAACTAAGGTGAGCACACATTCCGCAGGAGCAGCCATTCTAGCCCTGAGGCAACGAGTTTTTTCCAAGTGAGTGAACTATGAGGTCCCCAATTTCTGCAAAGATCTGGTCCACACTGATATTGCGGACAACATTCCTAACTGTTCCTTCTGGCTCCTAGGATTATTCTTCTCACTTTTTTTTCCCTCTCAGCAAAATTAGTTCACACTTTTTTATGGCAAAACCACAGCAAGGGAAAGCTTTTCTGAAATGTCCAATGTAGAAGAAAAAAGTGAGCCAAAATTAAATAAAGTTTATTTGAGCTAAGGTTGAGGACTGCAGTCAGAGGCACACTTTCAAATTGCCTAGGCAGGGGTTCAGTGGCATGATCACAACTCATTGCAGCCTCAACCTCCTGGGCTCAGGTGATCCTCCCACCTCAGCCTCCCAGGTAGCTGGGACTACAGGTATGTGCCAGTACACCCAGTTAATTTTTTAATTTTTTTGTAGAGATGAGGTCTTACTATGTTGCCCGGGTTGGCCTCAAACTCCTAGGCTCAAGCATTCTTCCTGCCTCGGCCTCCCAAATTGCTGGGATTACAGGTGTGAGCCACCACTCCTGACCCGGAAATTTTTATTGACTTACTAAAACAGCATTGGTTAGCGATTGGCTATATACTTAGACTATAGAGTACATGACATGTTACAACTATCTGGTGTCAGCCTAGAGCCCACATAGCAAGTGACTTCAAGAGATGATTATTTAGCTCAAGGGAGAGTGAGATGTGACTGCTTTCAATTTTTAAATGCCTTTCTGGGCCTGATCACTTCAAGGGGCTCCCATTCTTCATATAAGAAGATTGTGTTTTTCTCAGAACCCCACACCCCTTAGAAATCTCTGTCTCCTGGTCTAAGCTTCACTCTGAATAGAGAGGCTGGGATGGCTAAAAACGAGATGCAACGACCCACCTTGGTAAGAGAAGTGGAAAGGGCAACTTCCCTCTGAAGGGACCTGGGAGAGGATGTGGAGAGGCGGGTGTCTCCCCGTTCTGACACCCTGCCTATTGCTCTCGAAGTCAGTGCCATTCATTTCTCTCACTGCAGACTGGCTGTTGTGGTAGACACCTTCAAGAGGACACTCTCAAGAAATCAATGGCAGGTGCAGCTCTCACGAGGCTACTATGACATCTCAGAAGAGATCCAGGACCTTCAATGGCTGGAAATGTCACGATGAGTTCAATCTAACGGCTGTCTCTTGAATACTTGCCCCCCCCACCCCGCATTCATTCAACAAACATGTACTGCTTACCTACTCTGCACCAGGCTCTGTCATAGGAGCCATGGCAGATCACAGTAAGAGGAGGCCCCGCTTCCTGTTGGCTGGAAGGGAAAGGCACAAAGAACAAAACGAAAGCAAATAACAGAAAAGGCATGTGCCCTGGAGCAGAATAAGTAGAGGGCCTTGGGGGTGGGCAGGGGGAGGGGGAGGCGGTGGTCAGAAGAGGGAGACCTCTCAGATCAGTAAGCCAGGTAGCCTCAGGAGAGAGGGTGTTCAGGTAGCAGTTGACAGAGTCTAGAGGAAAAGCATCCAAGAAAGAAAGTTGGTGATGGGTGACAAAGGGTTGCGGGGTACTTGGCAGGAGCAGGAAGGGAGACAAGTAAACAGAGGCCCGTTATTTACAAACAAAGGGGCCCGCGGCCTCAGCACCGACAACCAGCTCCAACCAGCTGCTGAGCGAACTGTGACCTCAGAAACAAGTCACTTTGTTGAACAGTGTAGGGTCCAGAATGCATTAAGTGACGTTTGTGTTAATCTGGCTTAATCTGGGTCAAATGCTCTCTGCTAATGCAAAGTGCTAAGAAGATCCCTCTCCTTAAGGAGGTTTCGTGTTAAAAGATGGGTTCAAAGGAAGCAAACACGTGCCCAGGGTTTCTCTAAATAAAAACACGGATGTGCGAAGGTAAACGTGGATGACTGGAGTCCGTTCTGGCTGGAGGGAGCCTGGATGGCTTTGTGAAAAGTGCACCTTTTGGGAGGCAATGGATGGAGAGAGTAGAAGCGGGAAGACCCAGGCTTCCACTCACTTTTTTGTGTGTGTGTCGGGGTCTCACTCTGTCACCCGGGCTGTAGTGCAGTAGCACCATCACGGCTCACTGCAGCCTCCACCTCCTGGGCTCAAGCTATTCTGCTGTATCCGTCTCCCAAGGAGCTGGGACTATAGGTGCACACCACCATGCCTGATCTTTTTTTATTATTATTATTTTTTGTAGAGATGGGGGTGGTCTCACTTTGTTGCTCAGGCTGGTCTCAAACCCCTGGGCTCAAGTGATCCTCTCACTTCAGCCTCTCAAAGTGCGAGGTTACAAGCATGAGTGACTGCATCTGGTCCCGACCATTTTATTTCTGTTATTTCCTCCAGCCACAAACGCCCTTCTAAAAGGAAAACTTGGACTTTCCAGTCAAATTAGACGATATTTTCTGATCCTTTTGAACTCTGTTTACTATTGTTCAGTTTTTTTGAAAACCTATTTAAGGAAGGTGTAGAGACGGTGGGGAAGGAGGCACCTGATCTAAGATGCTGCCCAGGCCCAGATGCCTGAGACTTACAAGCACCAAACCCACATCATGTGCTTGCTGCCGGATAGCAAATGATCGCATATTGCATAACAGCATTTGGATTTTTAAAAAGTATTTGGCAGCACTCGGGACAAGGACGAGGCGAGAAAATGCCTGGGTAAGGTGTGTGGTTGGCGTAGTTCAAATCTGACCGTCCCCAGCAGGTGTTGGCCATTGACTTGCTGCCATGTGGTGGAAAGGACTCTCATTTTAACCCTGTCCTGCTCATCGAACTTGTAATGACTTAGCAGCGTAGGCTGTTGATTTTGCAGAGGACCCAATGCATTTAGTGCAATGCTAGGCACTTAGTCACTGCTCAATACATATTCACTGAATTCAACCAAGAGGAAAACTTTGATACTTTACACGACAGATTCACCATTGTAAATGAGTTCATGAGGTTGAAAGAAAGTCAAAAGACAAATTACCAGAGCATTGAAAAGGGATAAGTGAGGTCTGTGCTCTTGAGACTCAAGTCATCAACGGTTCGAGTTTAGAGCAGGGAAAGCCCAATTTAACATGAAAATAAAAGCATGTGAAAAAGCGAGCACAACAATGAATTTGTAGTTTACTTCTCTCTCCTACAGAATTAACGTAGGCTGCCAGGCATCACTTGCCAGCCAGGGGAGAGGACAGCTATCTACCTCTGCACTGCTTAGACAACTGCTAGAGACTGTATTCCGTGCTAGGCCCTGCATTTTAAGAGGATCCCTAATCAAGGGATTCCTGAAAGAAAAATGTAGAGATGCTGGATCATATGCCCAGGCTATTTTCTAAAGCCTTGAGCAGGAGTTGGGATGACAGTGGCAGTGTTCATGATAAGCACCCCACGTATCCATAGGCCGTCGTGTACAAGCAGATTCAGATTACTCTTGCTAGGTCTTCAGGGCTTAACCTAACCATGCTCAGCTTAAATTGGCTTAACTAGGAGCTTGAAAAAATTGAGAAAAGAGCACATTTTGGTTCTAGATGAGAAACATTTCTTTACCAAATAAAATGGTAGGCAAATGAAACAGTGACCACCCAAGCCGGTGACTTTTTTCCCAATTTTAGATTCAAGGAGTACACATGCATGTTTATTCCATGGGCATATTGTATAGTGGTGGGGATTGGGTCTCAGGTGAGCCAATCCCCAGAAAGTGAGCATAGTGCCCCATCGGTGATTTCTAAGCCCTAAGCCTCCTCTTCACCTCCCCTTCATCATTGTCTCTAGTGTGTATTATTTCCACCTGTGTGGTCATTAAGCTCCTGTATGTGAGTGAGAACATGTGATGCTTTGTTTTCTGTTTCTGAGTCAGTTCACTTAGGATGATGATCTCCAGCTCCATCCATGTTTCTGCAAAGAACATGACTTCATTCTTTTTTATGGCTGCATAGTTTTCCATGGGGTACCCATACCACATTTCTTTATCCAGCCAATTGCTGGTGGGCACGTAGGTTGGTTCCATGATTTTGCCGTCATGAATAGTGCTGCAGTGAACATACAAATACAAGTATTTTCTTATATATTGATTTATTTTTCTTTGGATAGATCCCTAGTAACTTTTAAAGCAAGTTATTACATGAAGCAGTTTGTTGTATTTGTAAAAGTACTCCACATTTTGAAGTTCCCTCCATCTCTAAGACTGTCCGATTGTGATCAGTCATGTTGTCTGAAAGCAAAGAACAAAATAGTGTTAAACCACGATCAGCCAGCCAGTCAACACGCAGGCCAATGAGACACATGTGATTGGACAAACACTAATGAGGTTGAATTCCACAGTATTTCTGGATTGTTTCTTTTGTGCTGGCATGTGTAGGCAATAAATTTATCACTGAATATGACATCGAGCCTGACCACAGAGGCTTTCAGTCTTGTGATGCAGCATGTCCTCAGTAGGTGATTTCAATATGACTCTGTATTGTTAGCAAGTGCCTGCATGGTAGACACTGGTATAATTTCCATTTGCTGCTGTAATAAATACCAAAACTTAGCAGCTTAACATAGTGCAAATGAGTTATCTTTCAGTCCTAGAGGTCAGGAGTCCAAAAGGGACTTGCCAGGCTAAGGTCTGGGATCAGCAGGTCTGGATTCTCAGGACGCTCTCAGGAGATGTGTCCTTGGTATTCCCACGCCACAGACCACCTGGCACCCTTATCTGTGTCCTTCCTCCAACCTCCATGCCAGTGATGCCAGGCGTAGTCCCTCTCACTCCACCTCTGTCTGGTTCTCTATTTTCTGCTTCAACAGCTGTGATTGTGCTGGGCCCACTCAGATAATTCAGGGCTGCCCCACCCCCCAGGGCCAGCCAGGTCAGCTGACAGCAACCTTCATTCACAATCTGCAGCCTAAATGCCTCTTCGCCCTCGTCTTTGCTTGGGTTGCCCTAACAACCTACAAGACTAGGGGGCTTAACAAGAGAAGCATTCCCTTACAGTGCTGGGCTGGGGTTCTTGGAGCAAGGACTAGCAGGGCTGGTTTCTGGAGAGGTCCCTTCTCTTGACTGGCAGACAGCACTGTCCCATCGTGCTCTGGCCATGCCTGGCATGCTCCTGGGGTCTCTCCCTCTTCTGTCTGGCTGAGTCAGGGCCCTGCCCTTATGGCTGCATTTAACCTTCATTCCTCCTTAAAGACCCGGTCTTCAAAAGCAGTCACACTGAGGGTTAGGGCTTCCACGTGTGGTGTAGCAGGGAACGCACATCAGCATGTCACAGCCATGTAACCTGACTGATTCCATGGTTTCACGGATTAGGGCATAGGTGTATCTGAGGGACTATTTTCTGCCTGCACAGCACTTTGTCAAATGAGTGAATGAATGAATACTAAGGCAGGAATGCACGCGGGGAAGCTTAGAGGAGACCCTTACCTCAACCTGGTGTGGCAAAGAAAGTCCTGGAAGACTCGTTATGGATGAATAAAAAGCTAAGCAGGGAGAAGGTGGGGAAAATTTGAAGTGTCATGCCATCAAAGACTCCACTTGCAAACAAAATCACAAGGCTGGGGAGGCTGGGAGACTCGCTGCAGAACCCGGCTCTTGCCAACAGGGTTAAGGGCTCCACTCTGTTGTCAGCATGCGGCATGGCCCAGAGATGTGCTGCCCCCTGAGAAGACAAGGGGACCACTGACAGCGATATAGGCAGAGAAACCCACCCACCGCATCGGACAAGAGATCCCCTTCAGGAATTTAGGAAACAAATGGCAGACATACTCCACAACCAAGTAAGAGATGAGGGGACCTTAGGCAAGGGTGTGAGCCTCTGGCTCCTCGTTTAAGTGGGCTAATAACAATTGCTACTTTATAGAATTATTATCTGGTTTAAAATAAGCTAAGCGTGGTGACTCACGCCTATAATCCAGCACTTTGGGAGGTTGAGGCAGGAGGATTGATACCAGGATTTCGAGATCAGCCTGGGCTACTTAGTGAGACCCCATGTTTACAAAACATTTTTAAAAATTAGCCAGGCATGGTGACTCATGCCTATAATCCAGCACTTTGGGAGGTCAAGGTGGGAGGATTGCTTTAGCCCAGGAGTTCAAGACCAGCCAGGGCCACAGAGTGAGACCCCATGTTTACAAAAAAGTTTTAAAAATTAACTAGTGGTGGTGCACGCCTGTAATCCCAGCTACTCAGGAGACTGAGGCAGCAGGATCACTTGAGCCCAGGAGTTTGAGGCTGCAGTGAGCCACAATCATGCCACTGCACTCCAGCCTGGGCAACAGAGTAAGACCCCAACTAAAAAAAAAAACAAACTTTTTTTAACTGTAGTATTAAAGTGAGCTGCCTGAGGAACTGCTTTTCATCTAGCCAGGTAGTCACATGGGAACATGTGCTGCATGGATAGTGATGCTGATCTTTCGTCTGAGATCTCACTGGGCTGAGGACCTTCTGGAAGCTTCCCTGCTATCCACATGACTAATGCCTCTCCTCTGGTGGAGGAATTCTACTTGCTTTGTGGGCCTGGGAAATGTGCTTGGCTCGCTCCCATCTGGCCGCACCCCCTCGGCCTGCTGGGCTTGCAAAGCTGAGCTCCGTGGTGGGTTCTTTAGTTCCAGGAGACTTGAGTTGGCTTTTCACATTCCTAGGTCTCGTGTGTCTAAAAACCTTCCGTCTGGCCTTGCCAATGACTCTATGGTGTAACACTAGCTCCTGAATGGCAACCTGTGGTTGGTAATAATAGGAAAGAAGTAGGGAGCCATTGGAGTTATTAGCATGGGCATAGGAATCAAGCCAGACTGCAACAGATCTGCATCATAGGTAGTCATCTCAGCTTGGACAAAACTGAATTCAAGACCTTAGCCTCGCTGGTGTGTCCCACATCCGCCTTCTCTAAACATGGAGCTTTCCAGAATGTTCCTAAAGGATGCATGCTCTCAACTACTCTCCATGAGGTCCTGAAAGAGGAAGTCATT
This sequence comes from Tarsius wallacei, assembly GCA_963574415.1. Taxonomy (NCBI): domain Eukaryota; kingdom Metazoa; phylum Chordata; class Mammalia; order Primates; family Tarsiidae; genus Tarsius; species Tarsius wallacei. The sequence continues at coordinate 47,227 of CAUYQG010296514.1, forward strand.
CCTCCCAACCTGTGTCTCCAAACTCCCTGATGTTTTGAGTTCCGGTTAGTTGAATACTCCCAAAATTATAAACAAGAGGGTCCCCAAACTTCTATGGTCTCCAAGGACACAGATTTGTGTTTCTTTTGTTGATCGTAGTATTTCTAGCCTGGCACACAATAGGTATTCAAAAAATATGAGTTGATCCAATAAGTAAATCAACTATCACAACATGAAAGAATTATAATGATAAGGCTCACCTCTAAGTTTACGGAAAGAATTATTTGAAAATATTCATGGGTGGAATTGTTCATGAATGCTTAAGTCCTACGTAAGTGAGGAACTTGGATCCATGGGCACCATAACCCCCGGGTGAGCTGACACCTTCCTGCGATATCCGATGAGAGATGTGGAGAACATGTGGACACCAACTCTAAGGGCCTTTGGTCATGCCATAACCTGCTTCTAAGCAAAACTGTGCATGTGGTGTGCTTGGGATTTGCAACCACGCCATCCCCCTTTTATCAAGGCTGCCCTGTCCTAAGGAGTCCCAGCATCCAGGGTCCTGGAGCCCTCACAAAATCTTGTGCATTTCACAGAATTAATCTTGAAGATTCTCCCACCTCTACCAGATACCGAGTGTGCCCTGGCATTGCCTCTGCACTGTCACAACTCGTCTTTCCTGAATCATATCCTTTCTCTGCACGTCAGGGCTAACCTGAAAACGTCATGCTTGTGGGCCTATCATCGGCAAGTGACCACTTCATGTGGCACGCCCTGGGTGCTGCATGTGTCTTTTACTGGAACAGCTACTTCAGCCCTCCTGCAGAGAGGTGTGGAATGCCGGCTCTTCCAAGATTCCTGCCTGTGACGTCATGGCATCTGTGCGTAAATCCAACCCCCGGTGACAGGCCAGGGCTTTGGTCACCTCTGCTGTGCTTAGGAGCACCAGGACATTTGGGAAAATTGCCCCCTCTCTTCTCTGCCTTAGAGACCTCATCTATACATTGAAAAGAGGGAGGACAGGTTCCCAAGATTATCTGGTCTTTTCTGCACCTATAAAAGAGGTGACCCTGGGGTTCTCTGCAACACGCTTCAGACAAAAGATGCCAGGTTCCAGAGGAGTCAGAAGAGAGCCACTTTCTGCTCACTCTCACTCGGGATCAGACTCTCAATGATGACTGAGTAATTTAGGAGCCAGGGTGCAGAGAAAGGAGCCACTCTCACTCGGGATCAGACTCTCAATGATGACTGAGTAATTTAGGAGCCATGTGTGTAACTCACAGCACAGGGGCCTTATGAAGGCGACTAAGGGCGTTCTGAAGAAGGGCTCAGCTCATTCTCCAAGGAGTCCGCAGCTCACAGACCTTCCTGAACTGTGAAGTTCAGACTGCATGGTGCCTTCCAATGACTGTGTTTGTCTCCTCGGCCTCCAGGACCTCGTGACACCTGGCATGGCTCCTCCAGCCACTGATTCCCTCCCACATGGTTCTGTCGTGGATTTCAGGTCATCTGCCTGAGTGGATTCTCAGCCTTACCAGGATGATCCCCTGCACTGGAGACGGGGTAGGTCTACACCCCCATTTCTGCAGAGGAATGACTTCATAGTTGAGATTCTTTCCCTCTGCAAGAGCAGGGACACCAAGACTCTTCCTGTTAAACAGCACCAATGTGCCGGTCGCAAGATGGGCTTGTCGAGCTGTTGCTTAGTCGCTTTGTGTCCCACATATGCATGCACGTTCACTGGGGCAGAGAGCACACCCCAACTTTCAACAATAGTAAAAACATGGACCCAACCATGCTGCCCTTCAAAGCTGGACTGGATTTTAAAATGTGGTACATATGCACAATGAAATATTATGCAGCCATAAAGAAGGACAAACATATGGACTTTGCAGCAGCTTGGGTGGATTTAGAGTTGATCATACTCAGTGATCTATCACAGAAACAAAGAACAGAGTACCATATGTTCTCACTCATAAGTGGACCTTGAACAATTATCATAATACTACAAGAAAGGGATTGGAAGTAGTGGGAAACTGCCAAGAGATGGGGGTGGAATTGGCAGTTGAAGGAAACTGCCGGGGGGGGCACACCTCATCAACAAGGGTACCTGCATAATCAACGTTTGTATACCTAACCATGAATTGCACCCCACATCTTTAAAAGAAAAAAAAAGAAAAGAAACTAATAACTTGACATCCTGATCATGCAGCAACCTGAGCAAGTGTGGCCATTGGTGACTGATGTGGGGACCATCTAGAACCCCAGGGAGACAGTGGCTCACCTGTCTCCAATATTTGCTCCCAGCAACAACCGCATTCCATTTTTGAGCTTAGAAATAAGGCACAAGCCAGCACACACATCTGTAATCCCAGCACTTTGGGAGGCATAGACAAGAGGATTGCCTGGCCCAGGGGTTCAAGATCAGCCTGGGCAACTTGGCAAGACCTTGTATCTACAATAAATAATTTTTTAAAAAATCAGCCAGGCTGGTGGCACGTGCCAATAGTTCCAGCTACTTGGAAGGCTGAGGCAGAAGGATCACCTGAGCTCAGCAGGTCGAGGCTGCAGGAGCCGTGATCGTGCCCCTGCACACCAACCTGGTGACAAAGTGAGACTCTGACTCAAAAAAAGAAAAGAAAGACATAAGCCACAAGCTGATAATTTTCTCACTTTATAGTTTAAAATGTGATCCATAAATCATTCTATTTCTTCGCCCTATTAATTGGCCTTTTTAAAAATCCTGGCATAGTGACATTTTTTGCACCTTCGTTTGTAGTGGATGTACTGTTGATAATGCATAATACTATTCCCATTTTTATAAAGTTCTTTTGAGGAAATAAGTGAATCTGAAGGTTTCCTTGTACTGTATGGGATTCTTCTGTTTAATAAAACACATCAAAGATTGGAAATAAGGGCTTAGTCCTTTTTGTTTGTTTGCTTTTTGAATTGGGATCTCACTCTGTTGCCCAGAATGGAGTGCAGTGGCACGATCACAACTCACCACGATCTTGACTTCCAGGGCTCAGGAGATCCTCCTGCCTCATCCCCTTCTGAGTAACTGGGACCACAGGTGGGCACCACCAAACCCGGCTAATTTTTTAATTATTTGTTTGAGACTAGGTCTCACTATGTTGCCCAGAGGTGGTCTCGAACTCTTGGGCTCAAGCAGTCCTCCTGCTTCGACCTCCCTTGTGCTGAGATGACAGGCATGAGCCCTCACGCCCAGCTAGGTCTATACTCTTTAACGTCTTACTTGCCATCAGGTTGACGTGCTGATGTCAGGATGTCCTTTCTGCAGCAGGAACTAAACTTCAAAATACAAAGAAATGTGTTCTTTTGTGTCCTCTTTTTTGTTGACACCAGATTTTTGTTTGGAACCAAAATAAAACCTTTTATTTTCACAAGTAGTGACTTTGACCAAAAAGAAAACATAAAAAAGACAGCAACGTGTTGGCATAATCCAGGAGACAGTGATAACACTTGTATTATGATAGTGCATTGTGAAAGACAGTTTTTTAAGTTTGAGAGACTACTAAGAATAAAATACTTGTAAAGTTCTATGGCTCTTTTTAAAAACTTGACTTCGAGGATGATCAGCATTCATCTTTGAGAAAGAAACAGAAAGTCAAGAAAAATCTTCTAAACCAGCACATTTACCAACCCAGAAGATAAACGTTGTGCTATTCACATGCATGTAAGACATGTGTGTTCACTGCTGTGGAGAACCAAGATGTTCTATTGGTTTAAACTGTCCAATGGTCTCTCCATTGGGCAGGAGACCTGCAGCCACTGGGCAATCCCTCTGGGGTTACATGTAGCTCAAGACCACCACAAGGACAGTTGGGGAAGGGCAACCACCACCCTGCAGGATCTCAGGGAGAGGCTTCTGAGAATCAGGGGGTCTCAGGGGCACCAGAAGCCTGACTGCGCCCACACCTCCTGCCTGTCCATAGATCCCCTGCTGGGGTATGAGATGCCCAGAGCAGCAAGGTCCCGTAGGTTAAGCCTGAGGTCCCTGACTGTGCTCCTGTCACACAGCCAAGACACTCCACACTGTGCCACATTCGGAGAACTACCTCTCAGGTCTCCCATAGCCCACAGCCGTTCTGGCCTCAATCATTTCCTGCTACATTTCCATTGCCATGTAGAAAAGCAGGATGGGGAGCTGGCTGTGGTGGCTCAGATCTATAATCCCAGCACTTTGGGAGATGGAGGAGAGAAGACTGCCTGAGCCCAAGTGTTCGAGAGCAGCCTGCGCAACTTGGTTAGACCTCATCTCTACAATAAACCAAAAAATTAGCCGAGCGTGGTGGTGTGTGCCTGTAGTTCCAGCTACTTGGAAGGCTGAAGTAGAAGGATAGCCTGAGCCCAGGGGTTCAGGATCAGCCTGGGCAACTTGGTGAGACCACGTCTCTACAATAAATCAAAGAAATTAGCCAGGTGTGGTGGCATGCATCTGTAGTCCGTGCTACTCAGGAAGCTGAGGTGGAAGAATCATCTGAGCCCAGCAGGTTGAGGCTGTGGTGGCTGTGATTGTGCCACTGTACTCGAGCCTGGGGAACAGAGTTAAACTCCAACTAAAAAATGTAAAAAAGAAGGAAAAGTGGGACAGGGCATGAAAAATTTTTCTCTAAGCCAAATAATACACTCTATTTGAAAAGATTGGTGTGGTATCCTTAAAAAAAAATGATTGTGCTTATAATTTCAAATGCCAGGCTACAAACTTGCAAAACACTTAGAAGCCCATAGGGTGGAGTGGTGCAGACTACAGCATGGGAGACAACAGGAGATGAGGGATCTGCAAAAAATGTTCCTCCTTGAAGTGTGGCTCGGACTCTCGGCCTTGAAGACACTCAGTGGTCATGAAGGCCTTTCCATGACACAGAAGTTTGAGGCCAGGTTCGTGATGCACATAATCTCTGCTTGCATTAAGCTCTTACAGTTAATTATACTAATTAACAATAATTAAGCCAGGTGCGGTGGCTCATGACTGTAATCTCCGCACTTTGGGAGGTGGAGGTGAAAGGATTGCCTTAGCCCAGGGGTTCGAGATCAACCCGGGCAACTTGACAAGACTTCATCTCTACAATTAAAAAAAAAAAATTAGCCAGGCTTGGTGGCATGGACCTGTGGTCCCAGCTATTCGGGAGACTGAGGTGGAAGAATGACCTGAACCCATCAGGTCAAGGCTGCAGTAGCCATGAGCATGCCACTGCGCCCCAGTCTGGGCAAAAGAGTGAGACTTTGACGGGAAGGGAAGGGAAGGGAAGGGACGGGAAGGGAAGGGAGGGGAGGGGAGGGGAGG
>CAUYQG010296519.1:0-16278 GCA_963574415.1 Tarsius wallacei
ACAAATGATATACATAAGATGATTTAAGAAAATAATGGGGAAAAGACAGTATCTTCAAAATAGGAAGGAAAATATTTTAAAATTCAGTATATTTTACTTTAATTTTCTTGAAGATCAGTCTATTAAAAAGTGTGCCCGATTGCCTGAGTCCACGGGTTCGAGAACAGCCTGGACAACTTGGTGAGACCTCACCTCTACAATAAATCAAAAGATTAGCCAGGCATGGTGGCGCATGCCTGTAATTCCAGCTACTTGGAAAGCTGAAGCGAAAGGATCCCCTGAGCCCAGCAGGTTGACACTGGGGTGGCTGTGAGCGTGCCACTGCACTCTAGACTGGGGGACAGAGTGAGACTCCAACTCAAAAAATAAAATAAACAAAAATTGTGCCTGAAAATAAAGTCATAAAATTATAATCTTCTACTTAATTTCTTCAAGAAGGAAATCATAAAAATTTAGGGTTATAAACAACCACACATCAGCTAATCTTCTCCCTTTAAAGATGAATAACCAGATTCCTTCCCCACTGTACCAAACTGTCTTCAAGAGGGGCGAGTTTCCCAAAGGAAAGAAAGCAAGTAAACAAAACCACTCACATTTTTCCTTTACTAGTCCCAGTAAACAGTTTAGATAATCTGATTTTCTTAAAAAATTTTTTTTAAATGACTAGCTGCCATCTGTGGAAGAAATGAATGGTTGCTTTTAGGAATTTGCCTTTCTCAAGTTACAGACTACAAAATGACAGATTCCTCTTACACTGTTTAAATTGCGTGTAAACCAGTGACAGAATCACTCCAGATTCTCCTATGCCATTCAACATGACAAAGCTTGAATTTCGTGCTGCCACTAACACAGAAGACTTCTAAAGCTAGCACATGCCCAGGGGTAGGATTTTAACTTGTTAGGACAGGTCTGACATTTAATGCTAACCTGTCTTATAAAACCAAGACATATATATTGGGATAAGTTAGATGATTAAGAAAGTCCTTCTCTAGCTGGGTGTGGAGGCTCATGCCTATAATCTTAGCACTTTGGGAGGCCTAGGTGAGAGGATTGCCTGAGCCCATGGGTTTGAGACCAGCCTGGGCAACTAGGTGAGACCTCATCTCTACAATTAATCAAAAAAAAAAAAAAAAAGGGCCGGGCATGGTGACATGTGCCTGTAGTTCCAGCTACTTGAAGGTTGAGGCGGAAGGATCACCTGAGCCCAGCAGGTTGAGGCTGCGGTGGCTGTGAGTATGCCACTGCACTCCAGCATGGGCGACTAAGTGAGACACCAACTCAAAAAATAAAATAAAATAAAGAGAAAGTCCTTCTCTCTGGAAATTAAATTGCTAATCTCTTAAATTTAAATTTTTATTAATTTTTAATTTATTATTATTTTTTGAGTTGGAGACTAACTGTCGCCAAGGCGGAGTGCAGTGGAATACACAGGGCCACTGCAGCCTCAACTTGCTGAGCTCAGGTGATCCTTTCACCTCAGTCTTCCAAGTAGCTGGAACTACAGGTGTGCACCACCATGACTTGCTAATTTTTTTATTTACTATAGAGACAAGGTCTTGCCAAGTTGCCCAGGCTGGTCTCGAACCCTTGGGTTTAGGCAATCCTCTCGCCTTAGCCTCTCAAAGTGCTGGAATTACAGGCAAGAGTCACTGCCCTGGGCAAATTCAAGTTTTAAAAACAGCCCTGTGATAAACAGGCTTTTGGGGCTGTAACTTGTGTGGTTGTAGTCTCTTTTGCTTGCTATGACAGAAATCTGAATACACACTTGGGTACAATTACTGTTGCTTTGGTATAAACGTGCAGGTTCCTGCATGCTGGCCAGGAGGGAATTATCTAATCTGTTCAGAATCGGAAAGCTACCTTTGTATTCCCATGAGGTAGAGTGGAAATAACCTTTCTCCCCTTAGATACTGCACAGATTATGAAAGAGTCACCAGGGCAACAATGTTAATACCCAGCCTTCACAAATTCTACACATTCATTAGTACTAATTGATGAGGAGGGTGAGGACAGAAAGCTGGCACAGAGTACTGAAAACAAAAGTCTACCTATTATTCACTAGTGTCTGCCTTTAAAATTTACCTGATCAAAGCCTCTAAAAGCTGAGAGGAAAGGGAATGAGGGAGGAAGAATTGACTTTGGAATGCTTTAAAATAAAATAATCCAGCATGTTATCCTTTACACCTGCCTCTCAAAAGAACAAAAGCACAAGATCCATTCTCAATACAGGTCACTCGGGTTCCAGAGGATGCTATTGTGTTTAAGCCTCTCTGAGTTGACAATATGATCCTCTAAACTGGGGGATTAAAGGGTCTTGGGGCTCTCCAACAGCAATAAGCTAGACAGGGCCCCTGGCTTTCTTAATGCTTAAGATTTTATCTTCTCTTCTAAAAAATTCTGGGATATAGAATTATAGAAGGTTCCATTTGTACTGTGGTATTTTCACTCACTGTTGAGCTTGCGTTTTTGTCTTTTAATTTTCCTGCTGTTAGTACTTTAAGCCACAGAAATTTAAGAAAGTCAACATCTGATGCCATTTTATAGGAAATGTCAACATACCTAAAAACTGGTTTTACATACTGCAATAGAATGCTTAAAAGTTGTTTAATATATTTCCATATAGCAATTCACTAATTCAAATATGTAGTGATAATGAGTCAATTATGAATTTCTTAAAGAAATGTCCTTTTCACTCAAATATATGTAAAGTATGACAGCAAAATACTCCTAGGGAGGTATCCCTTATGAGTAAATAAATAAGAGTTTCTAATAAACACATCAATTGTCTCTAAGTAAAATCTTTTAAAGTGTTGAGAAGTGGCACTTCAGGTGTTAAATATCTCCCATTATCTTTCTACTTTTCTTTCTTTCTTTTTTCTTTGAGTCAGGGTCTCACTCTTACCTGAGCTGGGACTACAGGCATTTGCCACCAAGCCCAGCTAAATTTTTTTTTTTTTGAGTTAGGGTAAAACTCTGTCCCCCAGGCTGGAGGGCAGTGGCATGATCATGGCCCACCACAGTCTCGACTTTCTGGGCTAAAGTGGTCCTCCTACCTCAGCCTCCCAAGTAGCTAGGATTACAGGTGTGAGCCACCATATCTGGCTAATTTTTTATTTTTTATTTTTGGAGAGATGAGGTCTCTCTATGTTGTCCAGGCTGGTCTTAAACTCCTGGGCTCAAGCAATTCTCTTGTCTCAGTCTCCCAAAGTGCTGGGATTACAGGCATGAGTCTTTTCTTAAAATGTGAAAAAATTTTTTCCAAATTTACACCCTAAAAGTGGACATTGCAAATCCTGGCCCCTAATAAAATGCAACCTGATTGTATCCCATCCTTCTCCCAGCTGCTTTATGTAAGTTTGGATATAATTAAAGACAGCACTGTATATGTTTATCAAATTTGGCCATTTATTTCTAACGAGGGCAATGAGGCCACTTCTGGGCTTTCAAATTCTTTACCTGTAACAACTGATACCAAACAGAGAAGGACCTTTACCTTAACTCTTGGCTGAACTCTCAAAATTCTTAAATCAGATACATCAATTTCTACCAGCAAATATACTAAAGGTAGATCCAAATCCGATTTAGGACTCTTATGGAATGTCACTGCTTTACCATTTTGTAAGTTTGTTAAATGAAAAATCCTCAAGCAGTTGCAAAAATAAAAATGCATTTGGTGTTGACAGTCACGAGAGAACCTGGGGACTAGAGGTGTTCTCAAATCTCATTCATTCTTATAACATAATTCTCCTAAACAGTTCCTCTTATTAAAACGGATTAAGGGCCTGCCACTATAATTTCCATTCTACCCAAGGCATCCTTTTAAAACGGAGTGTTGATAGTCATTGCCAGTGAATGTTCCAAGTTGATGACATTTCAAATAGGCTTTCAGGATGCTGACAATGGGCTTTCCTTCATGTTCAGTCAGGGCACTCACTTCCAAGAAGATTTACCCTAGAGAAAAAGGGTAAACCACTTTCCAAGTCCAATTTAATTTGTTTAAGATGTCTACGGGAAGGTCATTTTTTTGTCTTACTAAAAGGCCCAATCTCCTTGCTCTCTTTCTCAAAAGATCTGTATATCATTGTTTAAGTAGACAAATTATAAATTATGATATAACATGCTTCATAAATGTACCATATTTCTTCATTTCTAAGACAAACATTCTCCTCCTGCCACCCCCACACAGCACATTTTAATGTTTCTGAAATCCAGATGTATCTTGCAATCAACATAGCAATTTGAAATGGTAGTATTTTTCACACACGCCAAAAAAACTAGTATTAAGTCAATGGAACATCTTGTAATAAAGGCAGTAAATTGTTTAATGCATGAGATTATTAAAAATGATCCACCTAGATTAAGTCCTTTCAATTCAGTTTTAGCAGTATGCTATCACCTTAGCATCTAACAAACAAAGAATTTCAGGATGAAAATGAAACTATCCTTCCTTCCATAAATAAACTGATGTTTTATCTCTAACTATGCCTGGCTTTTAATAAGCCTACTATACACAGAGAGAGGTCAAGTTATTCTGTTAGTTGTCTATACCTGCAGGACTGTACATCAAATATGGAATCAAATTACTAATAGACACATATGAAAAAAGATCAAAAGATATATAGTGGTCCCCTCCAAAATCACAGGCACATTTTTATTTATAAAAGAAGTTATTTACAAATATACTTAGAAAGGTCTGTAAACAAAACATTAGTTTCAGGGGTACCTGATCTTTATTTCTGAATTTTATTTCCAGATAATGGCTCAGTTTTATGTGTGGCCAATGACCTGTAAACTAAAACTCTAATACACAAGATAAGTTTTATTGAAAATACAAATAAAAGTGGAACTACACGTTTCTCTACAACTCAGGTAAATTAAAATACAACTCTCTGGGGGGAAAAAGAAACTTTTACTTCCTTTAAATGCCACAAAGCACTATGTGCTTGATAATCTGTAAATTCCTGCTGTCTCTCTGACTCAAAAAGAGTTCTGGCCAGATGCAGAGACTCATGCCTGTAGTCCCAGTGCTTGGGGAGACCAAGGTAGAAGAATGGCTTGAGGCCAGGAGTTCAAGACCAGCTCGGGCAACTTAGCAGGACAGTGGCTCTCCCCACAGAAAAAAAATTTTTTAATTAGCTGGGCAGGGTGGCACGAAACTGTAGTCCAGATGCTTGTGGGGGCTAAAGTGGGAAGAATGAGTCTAGGAGGTTGAGGCTGCAGTGGGCCAAGATCTAGCCACTGCATATCCAGCCTAGGTGACAGAGTGAGACCCTGTCTCAAATCACTCAGTGAGAATAAATGAAAAAATAAATAAATAAAATAAAAAGAAGAGCTCCTTCAACAGGGGGTTAAGAGAGCAGATTCCAGGGGTTTAGGCTTCTGCCTAAACCTAGGTGTACTATTCACTAATTTACTGGCCGTGGGTAGGTCCTTGGCCTCTCAGAGCCTCTAGGTTCCCTTGAAGGTCTATGATCAGGTCAAAACTTCCATCTTCAAGGTCTTGGGGGGGAATTGAGGGCATGTACGTGCTATCTCCCAGGACGAACATGAAACTCAGAGTCCGAAGGTATTCTAAACCAAAACAATTGCAAGGGATCATATGGAGCAAAAAAAATGTTTCTCTCAACAGACAACGTGGAGGGGGCATACGGCATATGTATAAACAAAGAATCTTCAGTCAAGAGTTCCAAAACAAAAAGTCTCCTTGTTATCACAATTAGGGGAAAGTGCTTTATAAAGCACCACCCTTTACTGGTGATTCAAGAAACGCAATGTTCTCTACTCCCAGTTCCTCACTTTTGATATCCTATTTCCAATTTTGATATTTAACCAAATTACTGGTATTAATCAACATTCAGATTTATTTTAGCACAAATTAAATTTAAATAATAAACTGAAATGAAGTTAGATTGTAAAACCTACGTCACAGGATAAGACATGCCCATGCCCACTGTGTCTTCAAAAATAAAAAGACGATATTTAAGAGTCTGACACTTTAAGGCTACAACCTACATCAGATCAATTCTAAAATACATAAACACAATTCAGGTCTTTTTGGAAAGGGATAGAGTTTCCTGGTATTTATTAGGGTAACTCACACAAAATTTTAAAAAATCATTGTGAAAAAGAATGTTTTAGCAGACATCCTAATGATTTAAATTTAAATTTAATGGGTACTCCTAACTTAAAGGCTGCTGAGCCCCACTTCCCTTATCAATTAACCTGTCAGCTTGCTAGTCAAGTCTAATTAGTTAAATCCTTTTTTACTAAAAAGATTATGCCTTAAGCAGTTTTCCAGTTTCAGGATTGTTGGCAACTACAAACTAATCTCTGCAGAAGAAGAGGAGGGGGGAGGAGAATCCTTAAATTTCAATGGAATACAGAGCTCCAAAGGCTCACATGACTATATAATCATACGTATTTTTAGCATATAAAATACAATGTACATGCCGCATACAACATCCTCCTGTCTCCCTTGTCTCCTCATGTAGTTAGACTCCCTATGTCCCTCTTTCCACAGCAGCTACTGCTAAGTACCCAAAAGAAATATCTAAGTACACTGGACTCATAAATTAAACAGACAGAAAGAGGCAGAAAATGAAGACTTTTTTTAATGTTAAAAAATCACAGGGAAACAAGTTAAACACTATCATAAGGAAATAGGATATCCTATAAGACAACCAGCTGGGACTCTTCAAACAGCCGATGTCATTTAAAAAAATGTTTAAGGTGGGGCGGGGGAAGTGGAGAAAGGAGGGCTGGAGGGCTATATTCAATTTCAAGAGGCCAAGGAGATGTATCAACCAAAAATGTGTGACCCTGATTGGACCCTGGATTCAAAAAAGGAAAAGAAAAAAAAGCCTACTACAAAAAAAGAGCACTTTGGAAGCAATCAAGGAAAGTTCCATATGAATTATATATTAGAGAACATAACAGAATCACAGTAATCTTTCTTAGGTGTGATAATGGTATTGAGATTATGCAGAAAATGTAGAAGATGAATACTGAACTATCATGAGACTTTTAACTTTGAAATGACTTAGCTAAAAAAAATAAAAAAAAAATAGAGATAAAGCAAATGTGGCAGAATTGGTAGACCCAGGTGAAGGGGCAGACGGGTCTTCTGTCATACTGTTCTTTTGACATTTCTATAGGTTTGCAATTTTGCAACATAAAAAACTGAAAACAATTTAAAGAGAGAGAAAGCAGGCTTTGGTCCAATAGACCTGGGGTCAATATCTGACTAGCCTATTAGTCAGGAAAGTCATGTCCATTTTAGTGTCCAATGTCCCTAGCACAATATCTGGCACAAGTAGGCACTCAAATACCTGATCAATGTTTGGATGGATACATGAATGAAATTCAGGCTCCTACACATGTCAGTCACGTGGCCTCTGGCACATCACCTCCCTGAATATCTCTATAAAGTAATAACAATATCAGTTTTGCATGACCTTATACCCATTAGAGAGAATGTATTTTATCAAGAGCCCAGCAAAGCAGTTGGTATATATCTGGGACTCAGCAAATGGTGTTATTATTATTGTTATTATTATTATTAAAGAACTCAATGTTTTAAAAACCTCTGAAATTGAAAAGAGCAATTGGTTTTCATTTTCAACTGAAATCTTCCAGATTTATGGATGCAAGGAGATTCCAGAGGTCTGTTCCCATTGTATTTGCATGTTACCTCAGAAAAACTCCTTGTTTAAATTTTATTTTAGAGACAGAGTCTTGCTCTGTTGCCAAGGCTAGAGTGCAGTGGTATAGCTCACCACAGCCTCAAACTCCTGGGCTCAAGCGATCCTCCTGCCTCAGTCACCTGATAGCTGTGGCTCCAGGCATGTGACACCACACCTGGCTAACATTTATATTTTTTGTAGAGACGGGAGTCTTGCTATGTTGTCTAGACTGGTCTCGAACTCCCAGCTTCAAGCAATCCTGCTGCCTCAGTCTCCCAAAGCTCTAGGATTTCAGGCGTGAATCACCATGCCCTGCCTGAAACCACTTTAAAAGGAATTCCCTGGCTATAAAGGTCTAGTAATTCTGAAGATGATTAACAAACTTGGGCTGCTGAGAAAGAGGAAAAGAGAAGGGACTCCTCATGGAAGAAGTATGGTGGCCAAGATAAGGACAGACCTTTTTAGAGTGAAACAAGGCTGAAAGGAGTTATGTGGGCATGAAAAATATGGACAATGAAAAAATCTCTACCAGCCACTTTCTTCTCCAAAACACTTTGCAGAAACATGAAGGAAAGATACTTTGTACTGTAAGAAAGAATGCTTTAAAGTTCCCAAGCAGTCTTCTGAGTAACAGACACTTTCTTCTTCCCCTACATAGTCCTTACAGATTGACTGTGGTGATGCTTTTGACTTTGAGACCAGTGTGAATGACTTGATGTTCACACTCTAACTATATTTCCTGCAGCAATAGGAATATTTACCACTTCCTTAAACTCTTGAGGCATGTGAATATAACAGCAAGCAAAATAAGTTTAGCTTCCAATAAATCTCCCCATCATTCTTGAGGCACTAAAAAAACAAAAAAAAAAACCAAAAAAAAAATTTCCAGTTTAACTTTGGATATGCCAAAATAATAAACTCCATGGAGTAATAATTCAGATTTTGGCAGGAGAGGCTATTTAAATAGGGGAAGGAGAACAAAAAAGACCAAGGAAAGAAAAAGAGAAGTGGGAAACCAGGTTAGAGACTTGGGAGAGGCCTGAACTCTTAAAGAAAATGCCTGTATATTTATAAGACAAAGTTACCATTTCCTAGGAAGATCAAGAATTTGACAACTTAATATTTGGACACGAAGTTAACTCCTGCTCTTGAGTAATACCATGGTAGAACGAGAAAATGGTGAGATGGGAAAAATCAACAAAAAAAACCTAGAATTTTGCTTTATAGGTATAATTAGCTTAGAGCCTAGACTTTTCCATTTATTTTTAAAAATTGTGTTTTAGAGAATATTAGTGATAGGGTAATCCCAGTTTGCTCTAATCCAGCATCATTTGCTATCTGATAAAATAATTAAGTATTTCTCTCCTGTTAATGAGCCTTTTACAGCTACACAGTCCTAAATAAATACTTGCTTTAGAAAGTGATACTCCTAGCTGGGTGGCACTTTGGGAGACTGAAGCAGGAGGATTGCTTGAGCTCAGTAGTTCGAGACCAGACTGGGCAACATAGGGAGATCTCGTCTCTATAAAAAAGTTAACTGGGCATGGTGGTACATGCCTGTAATCCCAACTACTCAGGAAGCTATGGCAGGAGGATTACCTGAGTCCAGCAGGCCAAGGCTGCAGCGAGCCATGATCCCAGCCTGGGTGACAGAGTGACACCTCGACTCAAAACAAAAAAAGGCAATGAAGCAATAACTTTTGTTTACAGTATACATTCCTTTTAATCTAACAGAGATTTAGATAATTCTGTCACAACTCAGAGGATATAGGAATGCTGATGTCTGGAAGCTGATGTAGAAGTGAGTACAAAGTACTTATCTAGGTATAAAACCTTCCGCAGCCTGTTCAACTTCTCTGACTCTTAGTTTCCTCATAGTCAAAATGGTGTTAATAATACCATCTACCTCAAAAAGGCACTGTGAGGATTCCATGGGTTAATCTCAGTGATTAGAACAAAGTTTGGCTCACAGTAAGTACTCAGACATGGTAGCTACCATCAATAGTGGATTGAAGCACTTTAACAAACTGAAAAAACTTGGATTGTTACTAGTGTGTTCATTTGTTCTGGTTTGCATGGATAGTCCAGGGTGAGATCTGTTGCCCCAAAGGGATTTTTAAGAACAATCTATTTCACTCTTAAAAGTGCCCAGGCATGTAAGTTGTATAGTCACCTCAATTATCACCAAAAAGATATGCATATGCAAGGTATTTTATACAAAAAGGGATGAGAGCCGGGCTCGGTGGCTCAGCCTGTAATCCCGCTCCTTGGGAGGCTGAGGTGAGTGGATTGCCTAAGCCCGCCGGTTCGAGACCCGCCTGGGCAAGCGAGACCTCATCTCTACAATAAATCAAAAAATTAGCCGGGCGTGGTAGCGCGCGCCTGTAGTTCCAGCTACTCGGAAGGCTGAGGCGGAAGGATCGCGGGAGCCCAGCGGGTTGAGGCTGCGGTGGCCGGGAGCGGCCACTGCACTCCAGTCTGGGCGACTGAGTGAGACTCCAACTCAAAAAAAAAACAAAAACAAAACAAAGCAAGACAGAGATAGCACTGAATTACGAATATCCAGAATATATAAAGAACATTTTTTTTTTAAATAAAAAGACCAGACACTTAATAAAAACATGAGCAAAGGACTTAGGAACTTCAGAGGAGAAAATCCAGATGTCAATAAATAATCAAGTAGTATTCAATCTCATTAATAATTAGGAAGATGTAAATTAAAACCACAAAGAGAAATTACTGCATACACCCCAAAGATGTGCAAAAGGTGAAAAGCTTGATCATCTAATGTGGTGACAAAGAAATGGAGCTTTTTTTCTTTTCTTTCTTTTTGAGTCACAGTCTCACTCTGTCGCCCAGGTTGGAGTGCAGTGCACGATCACAGCAAGGAAAAGCTCAACCTGCTGGGCTCAGGTGATCCTTCTGCCTCAGCCTTCCAATTAACTAGAGCTACAGACCCGTGCCACCATGCCCAGCTAATTTTTTCATTTATTGTAGAGACAAGGTCTTGCCAAGTTGTGTAATGGGAAATCTTTTACACTACTATTATAATAAGAATAAAAATTGGTAGAATTGTTTTTAAAAAGTTTAGTGTGATCTCTTCCTATAACAGAACAATTTCACTCCTGAATAGGTACCCCAAACTACTGCATATGTGCGTAGGGATACACGTATAATAAGGTTCATCACAGCATTATTTGTAATAGCCAACAAAATCAAAATAATTCAACGTTCATCAACAGTAGAGAAGGTAATTTATTAAGATATGGACATACACTAGGATACTAAGCAGTTACCTCTTTGTAGGAGGTAATTACTGTCTTGGATTTTGTGATAATCATATCTTTGCTTTTCTTGTAGTTTACCATCTCTTACGCATTCCTAAGTAATATAATTTGGCTACTTTTTAAATTTTACATAGACGGAATCAGATGATATGTGGGTCTTTCGCTTTTCCCTCCTACAATTATGTTTGTTAAGATTCATATTGTTATATGTTCTCACATGAGAACATATGTTCTCTCTCAGACACACACACACACACACACACACACACACACACATTTCCCAAGCAAGAACTCCAAAACAGGATACCAGTATTACCTCAGAGACTCAGAGAGTCCATTCAGTGAACCAACTGAGAACCTGCTGCCATTTGATCATAGCTAAAAATCTGTGTAATTTTAGCAAGTCACTTCTCTAATTCAAAATGTAGTATTTTGATGATCTGTTCCAGTAAGTCCCCTACACACAAATGAATTCTGCTCCAGGAGTATGTTCATAAGTCCAACAAAGTTAGCCTAGGTACCCAACTAACATAATTGGCTATATACTACTGTACAGTAATGTGTTTATTACACTGTTCACACACAAATAATACATTTTTAAAAATTTAATTTTACAGTTTAGTCCTGCGCAGTACATGCACAAAAGCACAACCGCTTGTAGAGGATGCACACACGTGACAAGTATACCAGATATGTAATCTCACTTAGGTGGTTGGACATGTGTGCGCACATTCACATCTTTGAAAGCACGCAGCCTGACGTCTGTAGGAGACCCACTGTATGTCATCATCATCGTCTTTGTTTACCATCTGCCATCCCTCCTAGAGTTTAAGAGGGCCAACTTTAAGAGGGTAGGGATTTATTTTGTTTACTCCTCTATGTCCCTGTTTTTAAAAAAAAGTGGTTCTGGCTTATAGTAGATGCTGATTGAATATTTGTTATGAACAAATAGTGGAACATCGCTTACAGCTGTCTTTGTAAAATTGTTTCTTCTGCTACTCTTTATTCCCTCTCTAACATAAGTTGATGTCAGTTAGGCTTTTCATAATGCAGCTCACTGTTGGCTAGAATGCACCATAAAATTGACTTAAGAAGTGTTCTGCTTCCACATGTTAAAGCCTGACAGCCAGCCAGATTTCCAACCTGCTTTCTGCAGAGAGATAATGATGACAAAGTTGCAAGGCAAGAGTAACACATACGCTTTCCAAGCACTTTCCAGGCACTCGGGTAGCTTCAGTGATGTTTCTGCCAATAGTCATTCCCTCCTGCAAAGGCAGCTAAGAAGGGCAGGGGGGCATTCCCCACTTGGGCTCACAAAGAACAATTTGGGGCCAGATGGAACGTATTCAACACTTTTCCAAGGATTCTTCTTCCACATCTTGCCTACCTCAAAGACCTGAAAGTGAACATTAACTTTCTCTCATTACAATTTTTACAGCAAGTGAAATATTTTGGAATCCAACTGTGCTGGCAGCGGGATTTTAGAAAAGTTTCTACTTCTAAAGAACACAGGTAGGTTCTCCTCGGAGAATCACTGTCATTGTTTGTTTCTTTAGCCATAAACTTCCCTGGTCATTCCAGTGCCACAGGAAAGTCTCTCGGAGGACTGAGCCTGCATCCTCTGGAACAGCTTGTAGGAAGGTCAGCACAGCTGCACGTGGGTGAGTGCTGTGGGCATTCTGAAGATAACTCAGGTTATTGTCCATTGTCAATCATCCCCAAATCTCCTTGATTGGTGAGATACCTGAATTAATATATCTGGAAGAGCTTACAGACTCAAGTGATCGGACAGTGGCTCAAGCATCCCTTAACTAAAAACTACTAGGTTTTATTCTCCCAGGAATTCTCCAGGATTTCTGAGATATTTATGACTCGAGTCTTTTAGACAGGCCTATGTGCTCAAGTAAAAGGAGCCCTGGGCCAAGATGATGCCAATCCAAGAAAAGTCCACTACCTTCTTCCACTTAGGCCAACATCAAAATCCATTGAAGATCGAGAAATATTTCTTAATTATGTCCGAAATCTGCATCTATTTCTCAATGTCCACTTTTCCCCCACTCTGTTATAAAAGAGAGGTTATGATGTTCTCATTGATTGAGTAATAGACATTAAGTCAAAGCTTTAAAATCATTGGCTTCTGTATGTTTAACTAACAAAAATTTCACCTTCATATTCTAATCATGAAAATTTCACAAATAAGTAAAATCAACATTGATGCACAAGAAGAA
The DNA here is from genome assembly GCA_963574415.1 of Tarsius wallacei. NCBI lineage: Eukaryota > Metazoa > Chordata > Mammalia > Primates > Tarsiidae > Tarsius > Tarsius wallacei. The sequence goes on from CAUYQG010296519.1 coordinate 13,198, forward strand.
ATAAAGAGCTCTTAACTTATTTAAAATACGCTGTATAAAACAATTAAAAACTGTATTTTGGGCTTGGAACATAAAAAGTGTAGTGGAAAGAGAGCTAAACAAGAAACAGAAAGTTTCTATTCCAGCCCTATGATTGTTCTTACTGAATATGTAATCTTGAAAAATTCATTTTGCCTTCTTACGTCTCTGTTTCTGTCAAAGGAAGAATATAATTCACACATTACATATGCCACAGCTGGAAAATTAAATAAGATCGTGATGTAATCATTAGAGATCGTTTGCAAAAAGTATGAAACATTTCCATGAATGCGATAAAGTATTAGGAGTATCGTTACTACTGCTACCTTTTAAATAACATGTGCAATGATGATGACATAATAGGTGCTCAATAAAAATAGCAGTCATGCATCACATAACAATGTGTCAGTCAATGGTGGACCACATGCCCGATAGTGGTCCCTGAGATGATTATGAAGGTGAAACATTCTCATCACCTAGTGACACCGTAACCATTGTAACTTCACAGTGCAACATATAACTCACATGGAAGAGTGGCCGGTATAGACAATCTCACTGCACTGCCAGTCATATAAAGTACAGCACACACACTTATGTACGGTGCATACTACTTGACAGTGGCAATAAATGACTATGTTGCTGGCTTCATTATTTACTAGTCTATGCTTTTATTGTTATTATAGAATGTATTTATTCTATTTTAAAATTTACTTTTATTTTAATTACAGACTTCACAGCAACTTGGATGGATTTAGAGTCTATCATACTAGGTGATCTTTCTTTTTTTTTAAAGATGTGGATATAATTCAGGGTTAGGTATACAAACGTTCATTGTGCAGGTACCCTTGTCAATGAGGTGTGTCCCTCTCTCCCCTGGCAGTTTCCCTCAACTGCCAATCCCACCCCCCGTCCCCTGGCAGTTTCCCACTATTGCCAATCCCTTTCTTACAGAGTTATGATAGTTGTTCAAGGTCCACTTATGAGTGAGAACATATGGTACTCTGTTCTTTGTTTCTGTGACAGATCACTGAGCATGCTAGATGCTAAATCCAACCAAGTTGCTGCAAAGTCCATATGTTTGTCCTTCTTTATGGTTGCATAATATTCCACTGTGTGACCTTTCACAGAAACAAAAGAACTGAGTACCCATGTTCTCACTCGTAAGCGGGTACCAAACATTTATAACACTACAAGAAAGGGATTGGCAGTAGCAGGACACTGCCAGGGGAGGGGGGCGCATAACATCACCAAGGCATAGCTGACCTCAAACCAGGCAGAGTGGGGACCAAAGGGAGAAGGTATTTATGTTTATAAATAAAACAGCTAACTGTAAAACAACCTCAGGAAAGTCCTTTGCAAGCTGCTCCAGAAGACGGCATTGTTATCGCCAGAGACGACAGCTCCATGCCTGGTATTGTACCTACGACCCTTCAGAGGGGTAAGATGTGGAGGTGGAAGGTGGTGACATGGATGACCCTGACCCTGTGTAGATCGAGGCGAATGGGTGAGTTTCTAGCTAGCTTTTAACAAGAAAAAAGTTTAGAAGGGAAAGAATCAAACAAAAAATGTAAAAATAGAAAAAAGCTTCTAGCATAAAAGTCTAAAGAAAAAATATTTTTGTACCGCTGTACAATATGTTTGTGTTTTAACCTAAGTGCTATTACCAAAGAATTCAAAAAATTCAAAAAATTAAGTTCATCAGAGTTCCATATTTTCTCGCTCATAAGCGGGCCTTGAACAATTATAATGCTACAAGAAAGCGATTGGCATTAGTGGGAAACTGTCGGGGTGGGGTGGGATTGGCAGCTGAGGGAAACTGCTAGGGGAGGGAGGGGCATACCTCATCAGCAAGGGTATCTGCATGATCCATGTTTATATACCTAACCCTGAGTTGTACCCCACATCTCTGTAATAAAAATGTTTTAAAAATTAAGTTCATAAAGTAAAAAAGTTATCCGTCAGCTAAGGTTAATTTATTACATATCATACTTTTAACATAAATTTAGCATAGCCTACGCGCACAGTGTTTAAAGGCTGCAGCAGCGGACAGTGATGGCCTCAACCTTCGCGTTCACTCTCCACTCACTCACTGATTCACTCAGAGCAACCGGGTCCTGCAAGCTCCGTTCATGGTAAGTGTGGACCACTTTTTGTCTTTTATATCTTTCATCCCGTAACTCTGTAACTTTTCTGTACTGGATATGTTTAGATACACATGTATGCACTACTGTGCTATAGCTACTTAGAGCATTTAGTACAGTAACATGCTGTTTGGGATTCCAGTCTAGGAGCAAGAGGCTATCCCATGTAGCCTAGGGGTGCAGTAGGGTGCACTCTCTAGGTTTGCGTAAGCGCACTCCAGGATGTTCACACAATGACGAAATGCCCAGCAACGCAGTTCTCAAAAGATGCCTCTGTCATCAAGCAACACATTACTGTATTTTCCATTTTTCCGCCCTTTTTCTAATAACTCTGGTCAATTTTAATTTCCACACCCATGCCATCCATTTTGTTTTCTGTTATCTTACTAGTAAGAATTTAGAGAAAGGAGGCAGTCATCTTTATGCCGTCCTCTCTTGGCCTTAACTGCTGGTGCCTTTCCAGCCTCTATAATAAGCAAAAGTGCTTCCCCATATCTCATCTCCAAGAGCTCTGGAACTTGGAGGCTCAGGCTGCCTGCAAGACTATTCACTGATAGAGAGTGCTTAAAATACAAACGTGTCCTGACCAAAAACTTCCCTCTAAGTTCATTTCAACCTCTCAAAAGTTTCTCTAAGTATTGAATAGAACTGATTTTATTTCACTGAGTGCTTGTTCTGTGAGGCTCTACCAGCAACACAAAGATGAATAAGAAACACTCTTGTGAGGGAAACTGCAGTGTAGACGCAGAAGAAATACACAAACGTACAAACACTGTAATACAAGAAAGGACTCAAAGAGTGCTCGAAGGAAAGGCAAAAGCCTTGGAAAACTCAAGGAATGGATCGTTGCATTCAGCTGTGAAGTCAGAAAAAGCTTCACAAGCTAGACTCCGAAAGATGGGAGAGAAATGGGGCCCCATGG
>CAUYQG010296521.1:0-10730 GCA_963574415.1 Tarsius wallacei
TTCCCAGGGGTACAGACCATGGCAGCCACCCGCCAGCCCTAAGTGCTGAACCCATGGGGGCCCACGGGCAGATGCTGTCATGGCCCCATTTTACAGATAGGTGCTGAGGAACAGAGAGGGTGGGTGGCTTGCCAGTGCCTCACAGCGAGGGAGAGGGCAGCCGGTGTGCCAAAGTTGGTTGCTGGTTGGCCACGCACCCCGACCTCCTGTCCCAGGACTCATGCCCAGGACCATGTCATCGAGAACCATGGACGACTCACTGTCAGGTGCTCCCACCTGAAGACACCGTGGATCAGGGACGCCTCAATAGCCTGTCTGGGGCCTTCTGGGCTTTGGGTTCCATTGTGCATTCCAGGGCATTCCATATGGGAGGTGAGGGCCTGAGGATTGGGACCCTGCCTGAAGGGCCCAGGGCAGAGCTAGGCCCTCACCCACCTCATGGCCGGGCAGGGCTGGGCCCCCTCCCATCTCATGGTCCAGGTAGAGCTGGGCCTGCACCCACCTCACGGCCTGCTGCATGAACCGGTCAGGGTCCACGGCTGAGAACGTGGTGAGAATGGTGCCGGCGGGCACGCCCTCTTCCAGGCGGATCAGTTTGTGGTTGGAGGGGAAGTAGGGAGCCTCGTTGACATCCATGACCGAGATGGTCACCCCCGCTGTGGACTGGAAAGACATCTGGATCCCACTGGCCAGGGGTGCCTGGTTGGACACCATCACAGTCAGCATGAAGGCCCTATTGAGCTCGTAGTCGACTGCCTGGAACAAGAGGAGGTGAAGGGGTGTGAGATGGGTGTGGGGCACATGGGGGATGGGGAGAGAGGGAGTGAGGGGACCGCGGCCTGTGGAATAGGCACAGGGACACGCTGGATGAGTAGTCTCCACTGCCCCAGTCACCTCTGGCTCATCTCTCCCCTGCTTTGCATGCAAAGGCTGGTCCCATGGGACCCCTCTCTGGGGAATCTGGTTCCCTGGTTTCCTGCTGGGTTTGGCTGATGGAAAGAGAGGGGGTCAGGTGGAGGACCCCAGCGCTTGTCGCATGCTATGTGAGGTGTAGCTGGGCTCCTTGGGCTGCTGCCCCCTTCTGGCACTGGGAACCCTTCCTCACCCTGTTCCTTTAAGCCTACTGTGGTGAAGGCTCCCCATGTTGCTGTCCAGGGGTGTGTCACCAGGCACAAGGGCTGACGGTGTCCCCAAGGACATGTCCATCAGGAGACTGGGCATGGGCCTTTATCTGGAAAGAGGGTCTCTGCAGATGTGAGTTAAAGATCTTGAGATGGGATCGTCTTGGGACAGAGACGTGGGCCAGAGACCCGGGACAGAGGCCCTGTAGGAGGAAGGCCGAGATGTCTCAGACACACAGACGCAGGAACAAGGCCAGTGAGGTGGTGTCTGGAGGGACGCAGCTTCAAGCCAGATAGCCCCAGAGCTTGCTGGCAACCCCAAGAAACTGGGAGAGAGGCCAGGAACAGAGGCCCCCAGAGCCCCCAAGGGAGCCCTACCCAGCCAACACCTTGATCTCGGACTTCCAGCTTTCAGAAGTGGGAAGGAAGACAGTTTTGTTGTTTGAAGGGACAGTTGGTGGCAATTTGTTGCCCCAGACACCAACACATCAGGCCTGTGGCACCCCGTCATTACCGTGTATGGCCCCCACTGCACTTGGCACCTGTGTTAATGTGTCTGCTCACCCTATCGGTGCCCCAGGACCCTGCCTGATGAAGGCCAGGGTGGCCCTAGAGTCTATGGCACCACAGTTGATGGTGCCACTGGAAGAGCTTTGCTCAGTATATTTTGGGGAGGGAGGGAAGTGACATGGAAGCAATGCAGGGCCCTGAGGGTCACTGGCAAAGCTTGTAGGTCTCCCTGAAAAGCATAAGACCTTGCATGGCGATTGTGTGGAAGATTTCTGTTTCGGCACGTGCAGAGGAGCATGTGCCCATGGTTCATTGCTAGGTTCCTTATCAAGACAGTGTATTGGGAGCAACCCAAGCGTCCATCAGTGATGGCTCGCTGAGTGGTCTGCCACACATCTGCACTGTGGCCACATTTGAAGCTGGAAAAGCTGTGTTATGTGTCAGTAATTTAGCTTTTATTTTCTGTTGGCCTCTGTATTCTTGTTCCTATTTAATGGAACAAGTCTGTTATTGTACAGTTCTGAGCTCTGAAGTAAAGATGAGTGTTGCTAGGCTGAAGCCAGAATGTGGCCGGGCTGGTGCCGCAGAGAGAATGACTCTGTGTGCTGAGGTGGAGAGAGCTCTGGGTCTATTGGTGAGAGTCAGCAACATACACAGTGTGCTGCCTTGTATGAAGTGGGGAGAACATGACTTTGTGTATGCATGGGATCATACCGGCAGGAAGGAAACAGAACAAGAAAAAGCCATCATCTAACGAAAACCTGATCACCAGGGGAGGGGACGCGGTGACGCTTGGACTGGGGCATGAGTCTGCCTCTCTGTTTTGTCATGGAGCTTTGACTTTGGAGTCACATAAAACCTCACACTCCCACACTTCACTTATTACAGATAAAATGATGATGCAGTCATTAAAAATGCAAACAAACTGAGGTGAATGAAACTATAACACCATCACCTGGTGACAGGACTCCCAAGAAAATCACGATCTCAACACAGCATTCCGAAGATGAGATTTTTTGATTTTTAGATTGGAAAATATAGTTTTAGAAAGTAAATTAGAGAGGAAGAGAAAGAGAGGAGATTCACCTCCCCAAGGTAGGGGAAGGGGCCGAAGATAAGTCTTTAACAGGATTTGTTCTAAAGACAGTGATAACTGTGAGGAAGTCTCCAACTTATTTGGTCTTCTTGCTGCTGGTAGTGACTTTGGATTGGTTATTTTCAAACTTTTAGTCTGTATTGTGGGATAAAGAAGCATTTATGTTAATATTGTTAGGAACCAGCATTTTTAGTGTAAGAGAAATGAAATACAAGCATGAAATTAATGAAGTAAAAACCTACTGATAAATTTGAATTAGAATCTGAATCAGTGAAATAAAATCTGAGATGACCAGCACAAGCATGTGTTTAACGTTTCATTTCCTGGCTCTGCCTGCAGAAAACACCCACAAGCAACAGCAGTTCAGTAGCAGTGGGCATCTCTTGGCCCAGATGTTGGTCTCTAAACACTACTCCTCATGAAAAGATGTTGCCTCTGGTACCAGGAAAGAGATCCCCCAGATGAACCCAGGTGTCCAGAAGGGATAGAAGGCAGGAAAGCTTTCAGGAACAGGTGGCTTATGGTGGGAGGGTGCAGGAACCAGCCTACAAAGCTACCATGAGTTGGGGGTGGGACCATTTGAGCATTAGAAACAATGAAGACTGCAACTGGTCAAACACACTGAATATATGAAAATCTACACATTCTTGGCTGACACAGTGGCTCACATCTGTAATCTCAGTACGTAGGAAGACTTGAGCCCTGGAGTTCAAGGCCAGCCTGGGCAACATAGTAAGACCTTGTCCCTAACAACAACAACAACAACAAATTGGTGGTATGCACCTGTAGTCCCAGCTACTGGGGAGGCTGAGACGGAAGGATCACCTGAGTCCAGGAGGTCAAGATTGTGTTGAGCTGAGATTGTCCCTCCAACCTGAGTGGCAGAGTGAAACCTTGGCTTAAAAAAAGAATCCATACTTTTTTTTTTTTGAGTTGGAGTCTCACTCTGTCGCCCAGACTGGAGTGCATTGGCCTTTCCCGGCCACCGCAGCCTTGACCTGCTGGGCTCCAGCTATCCTTCTGCCTCAGCCTTCCAAGTAGCTGGAACTACAGGCGCTCGCTACCATGTCCGGCTGATTTTTTGATTTATTGTAGAGATGAGGTCTCGCCAAATTGCCCAGGTGGGTCTCGAACCCGTGGGCTCAGGCAATCCACTCACTTCAGCCTCCCAAAGTGCGGGATTACAGGCTGAGCCACCGAGCCCGGCTCCATACATTCTTAACAAAAAAGAGAAAATAAAAATACAAAGCAAAATATTTCCTAATCATGGTGGCTGCTGGGCCACGGCCTCCAGAGCTCCCCAGGCCCATCTCTGGGACCTTTGAACCTTACGTCCACGGCAGAAGGAACTTTGCAGGTGCCATTAAATGGAGCATCTTGAGATGAGACGTGTTACTGCGGCCACAGAAACCGCATGGTCACAACTGAGGGGTGAGGAGAATGGTGCGTTACGTGTCAGTAATTTAGCTTTTATTTTCTGTTGGCCTCTGTATTCGTGTTCCTATTTAATAGAACAGGTCTGTTATTGTACAGTTCTGAGCTCTGAAGTAAAGATGAGTGTTGCTAGGTTGAAGCCAGGGTGTGGCTGGGCTGGTCCCACAGGCTTCAGGGCAGGACATGTGTCCTGTCTGTTCCAGCTGCTCAAGGTGCTGGCGTTCTGGCCTCTCCTCCACCGTGGACCCCAGCAGCACAGTGTCTTCCCATCCTTTGGTCTCTCTGACCTCTGCTTCTGTCCCCACGTCTCAGCCTCCCTCTTTCAAGGACTCGTGATTGTGCGAGGCCCCACTGGGTAATTCTGGATAGTCTCCTCTGAAAAGCCTTCATCTCACCTAGCTGCAGAGGACCTGCTGCCGTCTAAGCACTGTGTTCGCAGATTCCAGGGATTGGGATGAAGATGTCCTTGGTGGGGCGTCATCCTGACTGTCACAGCCTGCATTTCAGAGCCATCACCCAGGGGCCCATGTAAGAGGGAAAGCTCTTTGGCTCTGAGAATTCCAGCTAAAGGGTGCACAAGGAACGAGGGAATTTTAGAAGCATCATTTTGTCCCCCAATGAAGATATTAACTCGGCCTTTGATTTTCCATCAATAGATGACACAACTTGCAGATGGCGATGATGGTGAACCATACATTGGTAGGACACAACACATCGTCGGCAGACCACTTGCTCTCACGAGAGGAGCTCACTTCTGCCATGGATAACTTAGTGGACAGCCAGACGCCATAGCCTCTTGATGTGAGCTGGCCTCCACTGCAAAGCTCCTCTCCAGGGGCTGACCCTTTGCCTCTAAGTCCCCAGTTACAAGAAATTCAGGAGGGTGGGGAGCAGGACACATGGCACTTGAGGAAGTGACCAGATGAATCTGGAATATGGGAACTTCCATAGGTCAGCAGACATGTCTTTAACTGCTCAAAGAGGGGTGGAATGTCCTAGATTTTGAGAGATTCAAGAGACATTACAAGTACAATGTGAGGGCTCTGTCGGGATGGGATTTGAATAACAGAATTGCAGAGACAATTTTAGGAAACCCAGGGAAACTGAACATAAGACTGTATTGGATAATATGAAGGAGATACGGTTTCGATAGGTGTGATCACGGTACGTGGTTATGTAAGCAGAATGTGTTTTAAGAATGATTCATCCTGACATCTCTAGGAGCAGAGGATCATGAGGGCTGGGAATGAAGAAGGTTGGCTTCAGCAAAACAGATGAAACACCACGGCAATGCATCCGTTACCGTGAAATTTACGTGACATTTCCACGCCGCTGCACGGGTTCCTCTCACTTCTAGGCGAGCCTGGAAATTTCGTGAAGAAAAGCATAACCAATTTCTGCTTAGAGAGGAACTTATCTGCTTGAGGAACCAGTTTCCTGAGAAGCCTGAGGTTGCTGGATGGAGGGTCCTGCCGGCTGCTCTGAACCTCAGGTCCCTCGTTTGGGGCCAGCTGTGAAGTGTCTGGGCTGAACAGATGCAAACCCAGCCTAGTCCTGGCCCCCCACAGCCTCTCAGCATTTGATTTTTGTGAGTATGAACAATCATTTGAGGCTGGGTATGGTGGCATGTTCCTGTAATCCCAGCATTTTGGGAGGTGGAGGCAGGAGGATCACTTGAGCCTGGGAGTTCCAGATCAGCCTGTGCAACATAGTGAGACCTTGTCTCTCCAAAAAAAATAAATAAAAATAGCTGTGCATGGTGGCATGTGCCTGTAGTCCCAGCTACTCGGGAGGCTGAGGTGGGAGGATTGCTTGAGCCCAGGAGGTTGAGGCTGAAATAAGCCGTGATGGTGCCACTGACCTCCAGCCTGGGTTACAGAGGAAGACCCTCCTGTCTCTATGAAAACAACAACAACAACCAAACGGCAACAAAAACCCATCATACATATGGTATATGGCACTCGTGACTTCTTGGCTACTGCTGCAAAATAAAGTACTTAGGTACAAAACAAAAAATTAACATTCAGCTAAGTAGTAGGACTGGATGGAAAGAAAACTAAGGGGCGGTTTGTGAAGCCCACCCTGCCTCCAGGAGGGCCTGGGGGGAGTGGCAGAGTCTGGAATTCTGGTGCTGGCCCTGCTGGCTCCTTGCTGTCCCTGGGTGACCCGGGGTGGGCACCATCTTCCCCAGGTGTGGTCCCTGATCTGTCCCAAGGAAGGCTCGTCCCTGAGCCCCAGTGAGATGCTCTGTCCCTCCTTGGGACACAGCTGGAGTCTTACCTGTCACTGCTGATAATATGTGCCCCCTGCCCCCACTATGAGTCCCTAGGGCAGGGGCTGTGCCTGTGTGGGGCAGCCATACCCCATGGGCGCCTGGGAGACGGAGACGCTGGGGACACTAGGCGCTTTGTGTGCTTCTGGAAGGGACCTTGCTCTGGCAGGTGTCACCCAGACAGGACCCTCCATGGCCTGTGCTGGCTGAAAGCCACACTAAGCTGCACCCTCCCCGAAAGGTTTCCCAGGGCTTCCAGCCAGCAACCGTGAGCCTCCTCCAGGTCCCACCTGGGTTCCTCTGTCTCTGGACTCTGAGCACCCAGCACCCAGCCCTGCACTGTGTCTGGGTCCCTCCCAGGCCCTGCAGGAGTTTGCAGGAGGGGCCACGCTGCCGAGATATCCGTTCCATAGCCACGTGGTGGTGCTGTCTCTGTGCAAGTGACACAGGGGGGTGACCCTTCCCCCATATTTACTGGTGCCTATCCCTGGAGACATGGAATTGGGCAGCATGTTGCGCATTAAAAAATCGTGTCACCAGCCTGAGAGCGGAGGCCTTCCAGAAAGACTATTACGGCCAGTAAAAGTCTATAGGAAGGTAAAATAAACCCCATCTGTAATGGAGAAATCAATAGGTAATTTGCTCCAACAGTTTCAATTAGGGCGGCTGGATATACTTGCCTGGCCGCCTCACCCCCACGACGGTGACCCTGTGCTGGGAGGTGAGGCCAGGCGGGTGGGGGACCCCAGCACTTGCTCCACTCCTGATGGATGGGAGGCTGGGGCCAGGGCTTCTGTCCTGTCTCGCTCTGGGTCACTGGGGCAGTACTTGGACCGTGAGCACTGCCACCCATCACAGACCTGCCCTTCCCGGTAGTCCTTCACCCGCCACCTTCTGCAGCACTGGTCATGGCTGGCTGGCCACCCCAGGCCCGCTGTGTCCCTGCCAAAGGGAGGGAGAAGAGGCCAGTTCTTGGCTTTTGAGCTTCAGAAGCTGAGGCCTCAGTTGACACGGGAAACAACCAGGTATGAGTCGGAGCCTGTGGGTGGGAGACTGAGAGTTCAAGACTGGAGAAGGCTGGAGGTTGGGGGCTGGAGGAGAAGAGGCCGGCTCGGCTGCTCTGCCTCCTGGTGAGGCTGCCCATGGAAAATGAGTATTGGGCCATGGGTAAAAGCTGTGGAAGAGTCCCTGGCCCTGAAAGCCGCAGCCCGGTTAGGAAGCAACAGACCTGTTGGTCCCGGGTCTGCCCTCACTCTGTGGGAGGATGGCTGATATCTTCACGTCCTGACCCCTGGTGGGGGAATGCTGCCTGGAGACTGGTCAGCGTATCTGGTATTCTCCCTAAACCACAGGCCCAAGGCTCCCATGATGGCTCATGGCCCAGGGCAGCAGCTGAGGGTCACAGGATCTGCTTTATGAACAGCACCTACTACAGACCTAAGAATGGCATGTCAGGTATCTTTCAGACTCTGATGGACCCAGGCCCAGAACACAGGCTGGGAAGCTGACTCCACCACCCTGTGACGCCCCTCCCAGAAATCAGCTCTTTGATAGGAAGCCGGTATTGACACCCCCCTGCCATCATCAGCCAGTCAGTGAGCCCCAGTCTGCCCAGCCCCTTCAAGCCCCTCTCCTCTGAGTTCTTGGGAGGGGATTTGAGTCCTGGCACCTGCCCTTCCCGCTCAGCTGCTGTGCCACCCTTTCTCCACAGTAATAGCCATGTCAGTTCCGGCTTTTCTGGGCAGTGGGCACAGGAACCCAGTCAAGTTGTGACACCGTGGCTGAGATTTCTGCACAGATACCCGGATGCACAACGGCTGAGGTGGCCACCTCATCACCTGCTGGGCAGGCAGGAAGCTCTTTCTGCAGGGTCCCCTGGGGTCAGGCACATAGCGCCAGAGCTCCCTCCTTCCCAGTGGTCTCTGTCTCTTTTCATTTCCACCTAGGACGGCCTAGGATGGTCACATCCTGGAGCTGGGCAGGGCTGTGCTCTGGCCGCAGAAGTGACGGTCCCAGGAGCAGGGCCAGGAGGGGTGGAGGCTGTTCTAGATCTGGGGTGGCCCTCACTGCCAGCCTCCTGGAGGCCATGGAGTCCAGGCTGCGGGGTGGGTGGGGCCTCTCTGGGAATCAGTAGCCAACGTGAGCCAAGGCTCACTGACCACTGGGACAGCCCTGTGACTCCTGTATGCGCAGGACTCATTCTTGATCCTTATGGGTGCCATCTTTCCACAAGCAACGCTGCCCAGCAAAGCACTGGCAGTGCACATTTGTGGCTTGCTAGGGACCAGGGCCAGAGTGTTCACTCAAGATAAGTGTGTTCATGGAGAGAAGGTCTGCTACATCTTCACTCACAGTCATGGTCCTCACCCAGGAAGTCCATGATTCCTGGGCCACGGGCATGCAGAGCTGACTCCCGTCATTATGGCACTGTTGTGTCCCCTCCAAAACTCACAATTAGAGGAGAAGAATGAAGCACTCATCTTGTCCTCCTGGAACTGTATTTCAGGTGAACAAACAGCCTTACCCAAAGAGGAAAGCCCATGAAGCACTGGGGCCGGAATGTCACGGTGTGCTAACTTATGTTCAAACACTTCAGCCAAAAAAGAAAAGTTGTAGCAAATGCAGCAAGATGCTGGTAATGGCAAAACCCTGGTGACGGCATATGGCGGTGGATGACACGTTGTGGAGAAACAGAGGCCCAGTCAGGCCAGTGGCAACTGGGGACATCATACGAGGAAGAAAAGCTCAGGGTGAGGTGTCATACGTGTAATGGAGAAGATGTACTGACCACAGCGAGAGTTGTAAGACACTCACTGACCAGCTGTAAGTCATTGTTGTCAACTGACCTTTAGCCTGTAGGAAATGGAAAAGCAGTTAACCACTGCTGTTAATGAACCCTAGCTTTAGAAAAAGAACAGAACGCCACAGTCTGCCAGCTGTCCCAGCGCAAACGTCTCCATGTCATGCAGACAAGTCCTCCATGCTGCATGAGACCCTGACTCAGCCTCTTAAAAACTCCCTCCGGTCCCTGACTCTTTGCAGACAGCCAACGGCCTCGCTTTGCTGCTCTGCTCACAGTGGTCCTCACAGTGTACCGCCTTTAAACGAATCTTTACGTTCATACCTGTCTCGGTTGACTCTTCCACAGCCCAACAATCAGCCTCACCTAGTCGTACGCATGGCAGCTATTAACTCTGCTTGTTTGTATGTTTGAAAATTTTCACAAAGAAAGTAAAAGTAATGGAGGAACATATCAGGGTTTTTCAGCAGAACCGGCTGTCAGCAGCTTGCAGGGAACATTGGGGCAATGGGAAAAGGAAAAAGATGATTCTGGGAGGTTGAGTCAAGTAACAGAGGCCTGGAGAAAGCCCACTGTCCTGTCCTGTGGCAGGGGTGCTGGAGATCTCTTAACATCCTGCTCCTTCCTTCCTTAGTAGCAGAAGTTTGGGAAATGTGCTCAGCCAACAATGTTATCTAGTATCTCCCCTGGCTGAGAGTGACCATGTCACTAAACTTCACCCAATTATAAGGCCTCTTCATAAAGAAGGGATAAGCCATTCTTCCTCCTTTCTTATTTCCTACTGCCTGTTACATTCTTGTGATGGCTGGTGCTCCAACAGCCGTTGAGGACCAGGAGGCACCCTAGAGGATCAAAGCCTTGCTCAGCAGAGCAAAAAGGGAGAAGGAGCCAGGGTTTCTGTTGGTTGTGGAGTTGTCATATTGACCTTAGTGGTCCAACTCAGGATTCCTCTTACTCAAGAGAATACAGCTCTCAAGTTTTTATACTTCTGTGGATAAGTCTCTGCTGCTGGTAGCTGAGTGCAGTTTCTAAATGATACAATCCAAAATTAAACTTGGTTTTTCTTGCACCTCAACATATTCCAACTAGCTTTAAGCTCACTTTTCTGTTATGCCTCTGTTGTCTAAAAAAGCCTGATGTTTTCCTGTTCTTTTCTTCTTAGTCCTATTGAAAGTTGCTTTGGGACAGTAGCTGCTAAACTGTTTCATACTGAGTTGTAAACAACTGAGATGTTTTACTGTATCATTCTCAATCTGCTTTTCCAGGGGAATCAGGATTTTTTTTTTTTTTTGAGTTGGAGTCTTACTCTATTGCCCAGGCTGGAGTGCAGTGGCACGCTTCTGGTGACTGCAGCCTCAACCTGCCAGGCTCAGGCGATTCTTCTGCCTCAGTCTTTCAAGTAGCTGGAACTACAGGCATGTGCTACCACACCTGGCTTATTTTTTGATTTATTGGAGAGACAAGGTCTCACCAAGTTGCCCAGGCTGGTCTCAACCC
>CAUYQG010296522.1:0-14440 GCA_963574415.1 Tarsius wallacei
TGAGTTGGAGTCTCACTGTTGCCCAGACTGGAGTGCAGTGGCCGCTCCCGGCCACTGCAGCCTCGACCTGCTGGGCTCCAGCGATCCTTCCGCCTCAGCCTTCCAAGTAGCTGGAACTACAGGCATGTGCTACCACGCCCGGATAATTTTTGATTTATTGTAGAGATGAGGTCTCGCCAAGTTGCCCAGGTGGGTCTCGAACCCGAGGGCTCAGGCAATCCACTCACCTCAGCCTCCCAAAGGTGCGGGATTACAGGCTGAGCCACTGAGCCCGACTTCTTTTTTATTTTTATTATAAAGTTGAGAAAAATGAATAAAATATAAAATGAGTGGAAATTTTGAACTTGCTTTTATGAAACTAATCCATCAATGTCAGGTTCAATGGAAGTGATCACAATTCTTAGTACACTCTCAAGGTGCTTGTCAGAAAAGTTTGTTTGAATTTTGCTGGTTATGTGCTTCATAATTGAAAATGGCTGCTCACAAATGCATATGCTGCTCAAAAAATAATGTCATGAATAAGACATTCTTATGAACTTCAAAAATAAAACTATGCATGAAGTCACAAAGAAAATAAATGCTACCAGGCGAAGTGAGGACCAAAGGGAGGCCCGAACTTTACCTGTACGATAAGCACTTGTATACCTAATCCTGAATTGTACCCCACATCTTTAAAATAAAAAAAGGAAAGAAAGTAAATGATAAAAAACACATGATGTTAAATGATTTTGCTGGGTGCACTGGCTTATGCCTGTAATCCCAGCACTTTGGATGAAAGAGGCAAGAGGATTGCGTGAGCCCAGGGGTTTGAGACCAGCCTGGGCAACTTGGCAAGATCTCATCTCTACAATAAATTTTAAAAATTGCCAGGTGTAATGACAGGTGCCTGTAGTTCCAGCTACTTGAAAGACTGCGGCAGAAGTATCGCCTGAACCCAGCAGGTCAAGGCTGCCATAGTCATGGGCATGCCACTGCACTCCAGCCTGGGCAGCAGAGTGAGACCGATTTGCTCTCACAGTGAGAAGACAGAAATCAAAAGTTGTCCATGGAAGAGAAACTGACAAAAGACAAATGTCACATAAATATCAAATTAAAAAGGACCCATTACATGGTCAGGAGTTGAACCCAGGCCCCTGCAGAGATAGGGCAGGATGTTGTCTAGTATGCTACAGGGAAGGGCGGCAGTCTATGAGGCTTGTCCTAGAAGCCTTCTAGAGCTGGCAGTTTTGAGCTTGCAAGGAATTTTTGCCATCTGCTTAATGGGAGTCCAGAGAGAGAGAAAATGGGATTCTGACTAGCAGAAATTCTTGTCCTTTTTCAGATTGCTAGACGCTTATGTTCCCCTCCCTGCTGCTTCCAGAAGAGCAGAACAGACTTGGGGTCCCTGCTCACTATGCATACCTGGGAGAAGGGGACGCGCCAAGCCATGTTATGTAAAAAAAATCATCCTTTTCAGTTTCCTGGGATTGTGAGCAAAATTAGCTTCCTAATTTTGCAAGATGCAGCCCCAAGGTGGCTGCATGGGGAACTGAATTAGCCTATCCCATTCTGGTCAGAGAAACACACCGCTGTCATTAGTCACTCTGCTTAGTGCCTGAAGTTGCCTGCCATTTGCCCTTGTCATCTTTGATCCACTCAAGGTGGGGAGTGATGACCTCCATTTGGGAATTCAATGGGCGGTGTCCAGGCAAGATGGAAGAGCAGAAGGTCACCCTGAGTTAGACTTGCTGGGCTCCCGTCACCAGCCCCTCGGAGCTCACCAGATATGACTCCCAGACAAACACAGTAAACACACTCAGATTTACCAAATCAGAGACAAATAAAAGGCTTTTTTGAAACCAGAGCCAGACCAGAATCAGACTAGAGGTATTCCCCAAAAGTCCCTGTTCTCTGTCCATTTGGGGATATGTCTTCCCGACCCAAGAGTCTCCCTGTATAACCTAGGAGACCCAACCAGAACCCACAAAGGGGCCACAGTGTCTTTAGGAGGCCTTCCCAATTACCTGGGGACAGCTGACCAGGTAAGGAGGAAGAAGGGAGCTGTTGGTAGTGCTTTGAACACTTAACCTAAGATGCCTTCCAGTTCCAGACATCATTTCTCTACTGGTAATGGTGACTCATGGTAAAAGATGGTACCAGAGGCAACCCTCAGTTCACAAAAAAAATCCGAGTGGCTGCCTGAGTATGTCTCGGGATCTGCCCTACTGGCAAGTGGTTGGTGAGCCTTGGGCAAGTGCCCCAGTGTGAGGTGATCCTGAATGAGCCTCCAAATGTGTCACAGCCTGACGGGGTTCCTATACCTGCTGTCTGGGACTGACTCAGCTGTTACAGTAGAGAAAGAGTTTAATACTGCAAAGCAGCTGAGTGAAGAGCAGGAGAGATTTCTCAAATATGCCTCCCCAAGAATTCCGAGGCTAGGGTTTTTGAAGGGAAGTTGGCAGGTAGGGAGCTAGGACTGCTGAGTGGTTGGGGAGTTGAGTCACAGAGATGCTGAGATTGTCTTCCTGCACCCAGTCAGCTCCTGGGTGGGGTTCCCAGGTCACTGGTCCGGTAAGCGTCAGAAGGTCTACCGAATTGCAGAATCTGAAAAACATCTCAAACACCAGCCTTAGGTTTATGTCATCTGTAGCTTGGAGAAGTTACAAATCTAGTAAACAACGGATGCTAGAGGGAGAATCCCTGGTGATCAAAGCTACTCACACCTTCTGGCAGATTCAGCTTCAGGATGCCATCAAGGTGATCTGATGGCTCATTGTTCAAAGGAAAATCCATTTACCACCCTCAGGGGCAGCTTTCTCCATTCCCAGGGGTCAGGACATGGAGAGAATCAGTTGTTCTCTATTGCAATATCTGTGCAAACCAACAGATCTGTTCATTTCTAACCGTGGCTGCCCCTTTGCAGGGTTCAGGTCTCTTCTCCAGTTTTTATCCTGCAGCCCTGTATAAATGTTATGTATGTTATAACTGAACTGCGAGAAAGGAGAATCACCAGCACACCAAGTTCGAATCGTGAGTCCTTTAACAGCGCACGATCAAAAGCAGGTTCATGCCAAGAAAGCTCTTGACCCTGAGCAAAACTAGCAAGAAACTTATAAAGGCAAAAACTGCAAGTGGGCTACGGAGCAGGGGATGAGGGAACAGGGAACTAAAAACAAAAGGCAGCCGAGCTTGGTGGCTCGGCCTGTAATCCCAGCGCTTTGGGAGGCTGAGGTGAGTGGATTGCCTGAGCCTGGGAGTTCGAGACCCACCTGGGCAACTTGGTGAGACCTCATCTCTACAATAAATAAAAAACTAACCAGGTGTGGTAGCGCATGCCTGTGGTTCCAGCTGCTCGGAAGGCTGAGGCGGAAGGATCGCCGGAGCCCAGCGGGTCAAGGCTGCAGTGGCTGGGAGCGGCCACTGCACTTCAGTCTGGGTGACAGAGTGAGACTCCAACTCAAAAAAAACCCAACAACAACAACAAAAGGGAACAAAATATGGGGATGTGGCAAGGGGAATTTTGCAAGGAAAAATTTCTTGGCATAACATCTGATTTCAGTTAACAAAGCAGATAATTACACAGAACTTGTGGCTAGGGAGTTTTCAAATGGTTAGCGTGGACAGCTCAGGGGACACGTCTGTGGGTCTGTGGTCATGGAAACGTTACGATGACCACATGTATACACTAGGAGGGGTCATCTTTAGGTCAGGCAGACAGCTAAGATGGAGGATTTTAACAAAATGGAGTTACTTATGTCAAGCAAGCTATTGCAACCATTTTACTTATTTCATTAGATATGTCATGTAGGTGGTTTCATCATTGTCAGTTTATTTTAAAGACCATGCCATTGAACCTGAGAGGGTAGAAAGATGGGACATCATTGACTAGGTATCTGCTCACTCGGGAAGTTGTAGTAGGAATCTGGGACCTGACAAAGCTGGCAGAAAGTAAAAATTCTGTTGGTTTCTCTAGCCCATGCCGGCTCCAGCATGTCTTCCTTTCTTTTCTCTCTTCTTTCTCTAACAAACTTTGTCTAAAAACGAACAAAAACAAGCAAACAAAAAGACATAAAAAATTCTTATCATTCCAGTCTTGCTAATCTCTGCCTGTGGGGTCTGATCGGGCTTAGCCGTGAGAGTCTCTCCCTGCCTTTTTCCTTTCCACACATAGATGAGCAAGAGAAAATGTTTGTATGAACTAGACTTAGGGGATAGCAACTCTTGTGATTTTTGCCATGAGTGTTGTTGGTTCTAATGGATCCTTCCTCCCAGAAATGGCTATCGTTTTCTTTCTGTCTCTATCTTTTGCATTGCTTGTTATAGGAAGAGAAGGATTTTGTAGAACACAGTCACTATTCCCATAAGTCTGTCATTTGAGCTGGACTCACAGATCGGTAGGTTTATAGTTTTCACTGGATCGCCAGCATCTTGCTAAACAAACTTTGCTATGGGTCACCAAAAAAAAAGAAAAAAGATAAAATTCTCCTTTCATCCTGTTATGTGTCCTGAGAGCTTAGCTTTGTACCTAGCGAGAATGTTGTCTGGTTTCCTCCAGCTGGGGTACACAGGTTAGGGCTTCTGGTGGGGCTAACTAGCAGACTAGGAACCCAGATACAAAGTGACAAGCAGTCGGGCTCGGTGGCTCAGCCTGTAATCCTGCACCTTGGGAGGCTGAGGTGAGTGGATTGCCTGAGCCCGCGGGTTTGAGACCTGCCTGGGCAACTTGGTGAGACCTCATCTCTACAATAAATCAAAAAAAAAAAAAAAAATTAGCTGGGTGCTTGTAATTCTGGCTACTCAGAAGGCTGAGGCGGAAGGATCGCCGGAGCAGAGCAGGTCAAGGCTGCGGTGGCCGGAAGTGGCCACTGCACTCCAGTCTGGGCGACAGAGTGAGACTCCAACTCAAAACAAACAAACAAACAAACAAACAATAAAAAAGGAAAAACAAAGTGACAAGCAACATATTTATTATCTGGTTTGTGACAGGCAAACAATTGGGACAACTGATGATTTCCACCATGCACAGCTAAAAATGCATATATCTTTTGTAGAAATGGAACCTCACTATGTTTCCCAGACTAGTCTTGAACTCCTGGCCTCAAGTGCTTTTCCAGCCTCTGCCTCCCAAAGTGCTGAAATTATAGGCATGGGTCTCACACCCAGTTAGGAAATAGATTTCTTATTTATTTATTTATTTATAATTTTTATCTTAATGATGTGGTGTACAATTCAGGATCAGGTACATAAGTGGTCATCACCACCAACAAACAGGCAGGGAACCAAATAAAAAGCACAATCTCATTCACAATAGCCACAAAAATATTGAAATACCTCGGCTGCTTCCTAAGTAGAAAAGTGAAAGATCTTTATAATAAAAACTATAAAACACTGCTCAAAGAAATCAAAGAAGACTCTAACAAATGGAAATATATTCCATGTTCATGGACTGGAAGAATCAACATTGTTAAGCTGTCTATCCTACCCAAGGCAATCTACAGCTTCAATGCAATACCCACTAAATTACCAACATCATTCTCAGTTCAGGAAACGACAATACAGAAATTCATATGGAAACATAAACGACCATGAATAGCCAAAACAATTTTCAGCCAAAGGAACAAAGGGGGGGGTGGTGGTATCAGACTCCCAGACTTTAAACTTTAGTATAAGGCTACTATAATCAAAACAGCCTGGTATTGGTACAAGAACTGGCACATAGACCAATGGAATAGGACAGAGAGTCCAGAAGCAAAACCTCAATTTTCAACCAACTCATTTTCAACAAAGTCTCCACCAACAATCACTGGGGAGAGAAGAACCTATTCAGTAAATGGTGCTGGGAAAACTGACTGACCACATGTGGAAGAGTGAAACAGGAACCCTACCTATCACCATAAAGAAAAATCAACTCTAAGTGAATCAAAGACCTAAAAGTGAAATGTATTTCATAATTGGCACTGGAGCAACTTTTTCTGCCATTTGTGCAGAGGGTGATCTTTACCCTACCTAGACCTAGTTCCATTCAAGCTGTCGGTGTCTTTCTGACTCTCTATTTTATTATCTATATCTCAGGCCACCTTAGGTACTCTTAACACCCAAGATCTTTCTTGTTTCTGACTCCTCACCCCACAAGTCTTACGCAGGGATTTGTTATATTAAAATCAATGCCACCATATGAGGGGGACCCAGAGAAAACAGGAATTTATTTATAAAATATTGTGTATTTATTCTGACATGCTTAAGCTTCAGTCACTTTCAAAGGACTCTCCGTTTGATACACAATACCTCTCCAAGAAGCTTTCTCCACTGCTCACAACAGTTTCTGAACTCATCAGTTTTGATGGCTTTTAGTTCTTCTGTCGTTTTTTGTTTCACCTCTTCCACATCTGCAAAATGTTTCCCTTTGAGGACTTTTCCATCTGGAAAAACAACCAAAAAACTCATTCGGGGTGAAATCAGACGAATAGGAGGGCGGGGCACGAGGGTGATGCTGTTTTTGGTCAAAAACTGCTGAATGCAAGGCCGAGCGCGGTGGCTCATGCCTATAATCCCAGCACTTTGGGAGGCTGAGGTGAGAGGATTGCCTGAGCCCACAGGTTCGAGACCAGCCTAGGCAACTTGCGAGACGTCATCTTTACAATAAATAAAAAAATTAGCCGGGTGTGGTGGCACGTGCCTGTAATTCCAGCTACTTGGAAGGCTGAGGCAAAAGGATCGCAGCCCAGCAGGTCGAGGCTGTGGTGGCCGTGAGCGTGCCGCTGCACTCCAGCCTGGGAGACAGAGTAAGACTCAAACTCAAAAACAAAAACAAAAAACTGCTGAACACAGCACGGTGTGCACAGGTGCTCTTGTAAATCATCCATCATGAAATGGGCAAAGGCATTAAAAAAAACCTCCAAAAAAAAATCACTGAAGCTGAGTGCAGCCTCTCACAACTATGCTAGCTGGTACCCTTATGCCGATGGGTCCCTAGACCACTTACCTAGCAGGAAAAGGCTGTACTACAAGAGACCAGCCTCCAAAAAACAATTCCAGGTTTTTTTGGGGGGGTCCCTCCTTGTATAGTATAATAAAAATGAAGTTCCACTTCCCTGTCCTCAGTCAAAAGCTCAGACTTCTTGTGTTCCCTAATGGAGACCCATCTTAGTTTAAATCCTCTGAAGAGGACATAAGCTTGAAACATGTCCCAGTTAATCTTTGGCCTCATATGAAAATGAGGTTATGTAACCTGTACATAATGCAGACATAACTTGGAAAACTTGCCCAGAGAGTAATAAACCTTACCAATCAGTAATGCAATACTCTGTCTCTCCAGATACATATTGAGAACATGAACCTTCAATCCAATATCTCTTATTGCAGAATGTTCTTATCTTAACTTCCTCACCCCATGATACTCCCATCGTGTCAGTAAAAAATGAGGGGGGTGGGGAGTTGATTCACAAAGGAATAAAATCCATCAAATTGTGCAAAATCCAAGGGTCAAATAGCAGTTCCTGTGTCATGCCTTGCCACCCTGCAGTCCCTACTCCAGTCAATATTTTCACCTCAGTTCTCACCGACACAGCCTGGTTTACGGTCACTGACCTCTGCCCAGTTTCCTTCTTGAACCCATTATGTCCTGATCCACAATTACTCTGGGCATTCATGTTTAGAGGAGGCAAGGAATGTGCTCCCACACACCTCGGGGCTCCTGGAAGGGCCCTCAACACCCACATCCTCATAGCTGGTGTAGACTCTGCGATATTTTCCGAGGGCTCCACCTCCATCAGTGTGTTGGGGACGCTTACTTTGCAGCCCGACCAGGCAGGGTGCTCTTAGAGACCCCCTCATCCTCCTGAAGGCACTGGCTGGATGAGGCCATGCAGCTCCCAGACCTAAACCTCAGTGGGTAATGACAACTGTCACTTAGGACATGGACAATTTCAAGGCGGGCACTCAAAAAATCACCCCAAGGTCACTCCTTCAGGTCCCCTCCCACTTTGGAAGTTTTTTTATTTTCTCAATAAATCCTACTTTCTCACACACACAAAAAGAAATCATCTCAAAATATGCCTGCAGCAATTTTGTGTATTCCTCTCCCAAAACGAAAACACAGCGATATCAGTCTTGGGGACAGCCAACTACTCCACCCATGTGGTCCTGCTGATATGGAAATCCATTGTAATCTGTCCATATTGCCACAACCCTTAAAGAAAGACATAACAAGTATTGAAGCAGGCCAGCACGTATCTACATTTCTGAGAATTAGCAAAGAAAAGCATTTCCCCTTATCTCCTGTACATTCCCTGCTAAGTCACATTAAAAAACCCTTAATACCCCCTGCAGACTGCGTTCACTCAACTGAGAGAAATGAATCCCTATCACTCCCTTTTATCAGTGGTCATAGATTTGAAAATATGGCACCCATGCAACCGTAAGTCTTGTAATTTATATAACATTTTGCATGTTATAACTGCTAAGTAATGAATAATGTTTTACTTTGTGATAGGCTCTGTTAACTTCCTTACATTATGAAAAGCTTGACCAACCCCTCTGTTTAGTATTACTGATAAGAGAAACTGAGCTCCCCCTGGTAACTGATGCCAGAAAATCTGGACCATAAATATTACTATTGACGAAATGTGACTGTAACTTGAGTTCCACACAATCCCCTGTCAGTCACGTAGTCAATGTATAGGTGTCAGCGACACTAAACTTTTTTTTTTTTTTGAGTTGGAGTCTCACTCTGTCGCCCAGACTGAAGTGCAGTGACCGCTCCCGGCCACTGCAACCTCAACCTGCTGGGCTCCAGCTATCCTTCCACCTCAGCCTTCCAAGTAGCCAGAACTATAGGCATGCGCTACCACGTCCAGCTAATTTTTTTGATTAATTGTAGAGACGAGGTCTCACCAAGTTGCCCGGGCTGGTCTCGAACACACGGGTTCAGGCAATCCACTCGCCTTGGCCTCCCAAAGTGCTGGGATTACAGGCTGAACCACCGAGCCAGGCCGAACTCTAAACTTTTAAAAACTTACTGTGGAAACTAAGGGGCGAGCAGACCGGTTCCAAAGACTCCAGGTGCCCGGTTCTGTCTCCCTACATTCTGAGTTCAGAAATAAACTCCTTTCTGCCAGTTCCCTGTCTCTCAATTTATGGGCATCGAGAGGTAGCAGCTGAGCATTTACTCGGACCGTAGCCCTGCGTTTGCTGCCCTTGCCAAGCTTCCACACGTCCCCTCCCAGTCGCTGTCTCAGACCCCACTTCCTGGCTGTCAGGGGCATCCATTCCTTGGAAGCCTTAAAATGGGAGTCATCTACACGGTCTGCTTCCAGCTTCCTGAATTTTCACAAACTTTTCCCCCTATGTTGCTGTGAGGACAGCAGGATTGCTGCAGGTATCCTAGAACAACCCTTTGTGTCCCAGATGTGTCCCGGAGCATATTTCTCCTGTTGATGGGACCCTGTGACAGCAGGCAGCAGCCCCCAAGCAGGAAGCCAGGACTCTGCCATCATTCTCCCCAGGTCACCTCGGGACTCCCCTTGCTGTGTGTGCATTCGTGTGTCACATTCACGAGGCACAGCACCCCCCTCCACAGCAGCAGACACCTGCCGAAGGGTCCTATGAGCCAGCCCCGCCCTCATCTCACACCACGTGAGGCTTCGTATCTGGCTGCTGAGGGGAGCCCTGCCTGCTGAAGGGAGCCCCATGCCTTCCACACGATGCCTTGCAGCTGTAGTGTGATTTCTTTTCTTTTCTTTCTTTTTTTTTTTGAGTTGGAGTCTACTCTGTTGCCCAGGCTGTAGTGAAGTGGCATGCTCACGGCCACCGCAGCCTCAACCTGCTGGGCTCAGGCGATCCTTAAGCCTCAGTCTTCCAAGTAGTTGGAACTACAGATGCACACGGCCATGTCCGGCTAATTTTTGTGATTTATTGTAGAGACGAGGTCTCGCCAAGTTGCCCAGGCTGGTCTTGAACCCCCGGGCTCAGGCAATTCTCTCACCCTGGCCTCCCAAAGTGCTGGGATTACAAACTGAGCCACCGTACCCGGTCTGTAGTGTGATTTCAAAGCACATGAGGACTCTCACACCACCCCTCACACAACCCAGACTTTCTTCTCTCTTGTGACAGTCCCTGAAGACAAAATTTCTGGGCAAATATAATAACTGGGTCAGACACGGTGGCTCACGCCTGTAATTCCAGCACTCGGTGTGAATCAACAATTGGATGCTATGACTACCTATATACAGGAACTAACAGGTACACATGGTGCATATTAACAGGTAAAAGGGGTGTGGCCTCCACCATCAAGCAAGCCTTGTAGTTCCTTTCAGTCGGGAGATCACATGCACATCAGTGTTTTTGGAAGAAAGCACACACTGTCACTGAGATGGGAAGGGCTTTATGAAGCTCTGCAAGTCACCTACACTGCCATCAAAACTTTAAAAAAAAATCAGCCAGGCACAGTGGCTCATGCCAATAATCTCAGCACTTTGGGAGGCTGAGGCAGGAGCATTGCTTGAGGCCAGGAGTTGGAAACCAGCCTGGGTCAAATACCAAGTCCCCAGCTCCACAAAAATAAATAAAATAAGGTTTACTTTATTTGTTTGTTTGTTTTGAGTTGGAGTCTCACTCTATCACTCAGGCTGGAGTGCAGTGGCACGCTCACAACCACTGCAGCCACGATCTGCTGGGCTCAGGTGATCCTTCCTCCTCAGCCTTCCGGCATGTGCCACCACACCTGGTTAATTTTTTGATTTATTGTAGACATGAGGTCTTGCCAAGTTGCCCAGGCTAGTCTTGAATCTGTGGGCTCAGGCAATCCTCTCACCTCGGCCTCCCAAGTGCTGGGATTATAAGCGTGAGCCACCGTGCGCAGTCTTTTAAAATAAAATTGAAAAAAGTAAAAGTCTGGGTGCGGTGGCTCAACCTGTAATCCCAGCACTTTGGGAGGCCGAGGTGAGAGGATTGCCTGAGCTCAGGAGTTTGAGACCAGCCTGGGCAACTTGGTGAGATCTCGTCTCTACAATAAATCACAAAAACTAGCCTGCTGTGGTGGCATGCGTCTGTAGTTCTAACTACTTGGAAGGCTGAAGCAGAAGGATTGCCTGAGCCCAACAGATCGAGGCTCCAGTGACCATGAGCATGCCACTTCACTCCAGCCTGGGTGACAAGAGTGAGACTCCGACTCAAAAAAAAAAAAAAGAATTCTAGATTCCTGTGAGCCGTGCCAAACCAGACCTAGACCTAGAGCACCCTTCCAGGGCAATTAGAAGCCCATCCCTACAATCCTTAAACCAAGGATTTCCAGGGTCAGTTCCCAGGTCCCAGAAGCAGATGACATCACAAAATAGACAGTTTTCCCAAGATTCTGGATCTAG
The DNA here is from genome assembly GCA_963574415.1 of Tarsius wallacei. NCBI lineage: Eukaryota > Metazoa > Chordata > Mammalia > Primates > Tarsiidae > Tarsius > Tarsius wallacei. The sequence continues at coordinate 11,340 of CAUYQG010296522.1, forward strand.
GAATTTTGCTTCCACCTATTTTCTCCCCCTTCTCAGACTCCCTACTTCACAAAACAAACAAACAAAAACACCCTCCCTTTTGATGGAGTCTCTCCTTTCTTTTCCTCTTCGTATTAGTCATTTATTGAAAAGCTGACTGGAGACTGCCTGTCTCAATCTGTTCTACTCTTTCGAGATTATGAAATTTCTTTTCTTTCTTCTTCTTCTTCTTTTCTTTTCTTTTCTTTTTCGGGTAGAGATGGGACTTGCAATTTTGCCCAGGTTGGTCTTGAACTCCTGGCCTCAAGTGATCCTCCAACCTTGGCCTGTTAAAGTGCTGGGATTACAGGCATGAGTCACCACACCTGGTCACTATGGGCTTTCTTTCAAACTGTGTTTCACTCTTATGAGTTCTAACAATTAAGTTCACAAACTCACCCTAGAAACAGTGTTACATTCCTCATTGCTGAATATCATTACAGTCGCCTTCGAAGTACTCCCCTTGGGAAGCTATGCACCGATGCCAGTGCCTAGTCCACCTGTCAAAGCAATTTTGGAACTTTTTTGGAATGGCCATCAAAGCTGTGGTCATATTACCCTTGATGTCCTGAATGTCATCAAAATGTCTTCCTTTCTTTTTTTTTTCTTTTTGAGTTGGAGTCTCACTCTGTCACCCAGGTTGGAGTGCAGTGGCCACTCCCAGCCACTGCAGCCTCTACTTGCTGGGCTCCAGCAATCCTTCCGCCTCAGCCTTCCAAGTAGCCGGAACTACAGGCGTGCACTACTATGCCCGGCTAATTTTCTTGATTTTTTATTGTAGAGATGAGGGCTCGCCAAGTTGCCCAGGCGGGTCTCGAACCCGCGGGCTCAGGCAATCAACTCACCTCGGACTCCCAAAGCGTGGGATTACAGGCTGAGCCACCAAGCCCGGCCATGTCTTCCTTTCAATATTTCCCTTATCTTCAGGTCAAGAAAAAAGTCACTGAGAGCTAGATCAGGTGAGTAGGAAGAGTGTTCTAATACAGTTATTTGTTTATTGGCTAAAAACTCCCTCACAGACAGCACTGTGTGATCTGGTGCATTGTTGTGATTCAAGAGTTCCTTCAGAACCATTTTGCACACACGTTTCTCATGCCAAGATTTTCAGTTAAGATTTTTTTTAACTGTGTCTCTACAGATGTTTATTTGGTCTGCTATGCTTCTCACCATCAGTCAACCATTTTGATGCACAATTCGATGAATTTCTGCAATGTTTTTAATCAGGTCTGCTCACTGCTGGCCGTCCTTACCTCTCTTCATCAGCAATACTTTCTCTCCCCTCAAAAAAACACTTAATCCATTTGTACACTGCCATTTTCTTCATGGCATTATCCCCATAACCTTGGACTAACATGTCCCTGATTTCACTTCCACTCTTACCAAGTTTAACAAGAAATGTAGTGCGCATTCATTGCTCTAATTCTCACGACAGCACACAAAAATGTGCAACAATAATGAATGCTCCTCAGCGAACATATCACCACCACACGTCATCACGAACTCAACTGTGAGATGCTGATACACCAAAGTTATGAAACCTTGCCGAGTTGTTTGTACAATGCTGCCAATGTTAGTCCACAGTGGCAAGTTGGCAAACTTCATTGTCAGGCCTTGTATTACCATTTACTGTTTTCTCAACAGGCCAAGTGCAGACTCGCCCTCCCTAACACCAGTTTTCCAAATGCTAGCCATGATAACTAATCAATCTGATGGCTGGTTGTGTCAACATCTGGATCATGCAAAAGAATCTGAGCTGATGTTCATTCCTGCCAATTGGAACATCTAGTTGAACAACTACAGAACATGGATGACTGGCAGGGTCTAGCATCCATGACCAAGAACACAGTCTCTCTCTACTCCTTTCTGGAAATTAACTGGACATGAGAAAACCTCTGTAGGGACTCAAGGACTATTCTTTGTTCAGGAGAATTCATCCGAAGGGAATGTTCCCCTGTGCACTGAAAGTAGGTACAGTGCAGGACCTATCTTGGTGGCATGGCGAGGCAACATTGCCATCAAGCCCTGGGGTGCGGTTCCACAGGTGGCATCCTCAAGCCTGTCACGAAGGTCACAGAAGGTCCTGGCACTGAATCCCATGGTACAAATGCTTGCCCAGTTGCCAGATGTGATGCTTGGCTCACAAGCCAGCCCTGTGTAAACTGGAGTAGCTTAACTGCTGCCCTAATTGAGCTGCCAAGCACCAAGGATTATATGAGGAGGGACCCAAAAGAAACAGGAATTTATTAAACATTGTGTGGTTTTTTTTTTAGCTTATGAACAATAGAAACTTATTTCTCATAGTTCCGGAGGCTGGAAGTCTGAGATCAGCATGTCAGCCTGGTTAGGTTGTGGTGAGGGCCCATTTCCCATCTGTGTCTTCACATGATGGAAGGCGTGAGGGAGCTCTCTGGGACCCTTTTCATAAGTACAGCATCCCATTCATGAGGGCTCCTCTTTCATGATCTAATCACCTCCCCAAGGCCCTATCTTCTTAGGATCAGGTTTCAGTACATGAATTCTGGGGGATGGACATTCAGTCAATAGCATGGATGCATGTTGCCCTGAAAAGAGAAAAACAAGCTTCTGGGCCTGCACCCAGGGCAAACCTCATCAAGGTCATGGTAGGGCCTTGGCCACCTGCCTTAAAAGTATAATTTTTAATAAATAAAATCCGGTTTCTTTTGGGTCCCTCCTCGTATGTTGCTCCAGTTTACACAGGGCTGGCTTGTGAGCCACTATCGCATCTGGTAGCTGGGAAGTATATCTGCCTCTCTGCAGGTGTGTGACCTTGGGCAGGTAGCCAGGGTCAGCATGCCCATCTGTGAAGTGGAGACAGTTTCCTCAACCTCAGTTGCTTTGAGGATCAGTGAGTTACCACACATTGGGCACCTGGCGCGGAGTAGGCCCTCTTAGTAGGCACACAGTAGGGCTTCACCATGCTGCCCTCGCCCTTCCGCAGCCACACTGCCTTGAGCTGCGCGTCCTGTTCTGCCATCTCACGTACTGCAGACCCCAGAAGGGTCTCTGGGCTGTGAGGTCATATTGGCCACAGGGACCTTATTCAGTATTATATCCCACCTTAG
>CAUYQG010296535.1:0-15146 GCA_963574415.1 Tarsius wallacei
GGTAGCGCACGCCTGTAGTTCCAGCTACTTGGAAGGCTGAGGCGGAAGGATCGCCGGAGCCCAGCAGGTCGAGGCTGTGGTGGCCGGGAGCGGCCGCTGCACTCCAGTCTGGGCAACAGAGTGAGACTCCAACTCAAAAAAAAAAAAAAAAAAAGAAAGCTTTTCTTTTTCCTTCACTTATTCCTTCTTCAATGCTTTCAATGCTTTTCCTTTCTTTATGTAGTTATTAGTTTCTGTTCTTTATCATTTTGTTTTTCTCTGAAGAATTTCTGCAGATCTACTGGCAACAAATTCTCTCTGACATGCCTAGATGTTTAAAGGTTACCTTGGTTTTGTTGTTTTTATTTGTTGTTTTTGCTTGTTTGCATTTGTCCTGGTTCATGTTCTCTGAGCTCTCTGGATTTGAGGTTTGTTGTCTAACATTAATTTGGGGGAAGTTCTGTCATTACTGCAAATATTTCTTTTGGGTTTTTTTCCTTTTTTCTCCTTATGATTTTCCTATAATGTATATGTTACACCCATTATAGCTGTCCTACAGTTCTTGGATAATTCGTTTGTTTTCAGTCTTTTCTTCTCTTTGATTTCAGTTTCGAAAGTTTCTATTGGGATATGCTCAAGCACAAATATATCTTCTTCAGCTGTGTTCAGTCTACTAATGAGCCAGTCAGAGGCATTCTTTATTTCTGTACAGTGTTTTGATCTCTAGCATTTCTCTTGGTTCTGCCTCAGAATGTCCATCTCCCTGTTGACATTATCCATCTGCTCTTGCATGTTGCCTCTTTTGTCTATTAGCAGTTTCACATCTTGATCATCGTTTTAAACGTCCAGTCTGACTTTTCCAATGCCCCTGCCATATCTGGGTCTGGCTAAGTCTTGTTTTTTTGTATTTTAGTATCTCTTGTAATTTTTTTCTTGATAGCCAAACTTGATATATCGGGCAAAAGGAACTTCGGTAAGTAGGGCTTTAGTAATGTGGTGTTAGGGTGTGGAGGAAGGGGGAGAGTTCTATAGTGCTGTGATTAGATCTCAGTCTTTTAGCGAGTCTGTACAGCAGGACTATGGACTTTATGCATGTGTCTTAGTGTATCTCCAACTCAGGTGGAAAGGCTCGAGTGGGCTTGAGAGGGTGTTTCCCGTCCCTTATGTCAGTTAGGCTCTGAAAAAAACCCAGAAGGCTAGGCTCTGGTTAAATAGTTTCTCCTTATGGCAGACCTTGTTAAGAAAGGAGTGCTTTGGTATGTTTCAGAATGGTTTATTTTCCTCTCCCTCTGCCAGAAGCACAAGGGGATTTTTCTCTGATACTCACTGTGACAACCTGGTTGAGCTCTGGAAGTAAAACTCACAGAATGTAGGGCCCTCCAATGACTGGGTCCCCTGGAATTTTTTTCTCTCAGACAAGTCCATGCTGAACCTTCAGCAATTTGTCAAAGTTTGGGTTTCCCTCCCTCAACACTTGTCCCCGTTTTTTGCTCATGGGAATTTGCTCCTGCAAGCTGTGATTTTCTTCATTCGCTGATTGGTCTCTTTCATTTTGGGGGCAATGGTTTGCTCTGTGACCCCACCTCTCTGACATCGCTACAACACATTGTTGATTATTCAGTTTGTTCAACTTTTTACTTGTTGTTAAGACCAAATGACGACTTCCGGTTTTTTACATACTGGACTGGAAACTAGAAAATTAAAGATTTATTACTGTTTTCACAAGGTGGGTGCAGATAGTTGACTGTCCAGGGCAGCTCCCTCTGAATCTGGGATCCTGTTGTTGGGTCACAAGTTGAAGTCCTTTGCTTTCAGCTGCGATGAAGAGAGAAAGAATAAAAAAGAGCATAGGATATTGTAGGGTTACTCCGGAAGGGAATACATAACTTATGCCCATATTCCATCTGTCAGAAGTCTGTCATATGTCCAGTCTATATGTCCCCAGGGAAGCTGGGAAATGCCATGGAACACAGGGATTTGGGAGAACAACAATGGTTTCAGCCACGCCATCTCCATTTTATTTAAATTTTCTTGACTTTTGTTTTTGTTTTTGTTTTTGTTTTTTTGAGTTGGAGTCTCACTCTATTGTCCAGGCTGGAGTGCAGTGGCTGCTCCCGGCCACCGCAGCCTCGACCTGCTGGGCTCCGGAGATCCTTCCGCCTCAGCCTTCCGAGTAGCTGGAACTACAGGCACGCACTACCACGCCCGGCTAATTTTTTGATTTATTGTAGAGATGAAGTCTTGCCAAGTTGCCCAGGTGGGTCTCGAACCCGCAGGCTCAGGCAATCCACTCACCTCAGCCTCCCAAGGCGCGGGATTACAGGCTGAGCCACCGAGCCTGGCTATTTTTGTTTTTTATGGGGATGGGGAGGGGAATGCCAGATGACAGAGTATATATGGCTTTATTTAACACAAAATGTGCACGTGAGCTGTCTTCATTTTCCTTGCTGTGCAGCCATTGGGACTGGTGACTCTGGTGGTCAGCTGGGCTGCTCCTTCCACAATGGCTTTAATTGTTTTTGGAGAACCTGTGTTGAGCAATCTCATCACAGTAAGATTTGTTGTACATTGAGGACACTTCCAGCCCTGATGCTGTAGATAGGAAATGTTTGGAAGCCACTGGGCAACATATGCTTTGTTTCTTGTTGTTCTCATGACCGATGTTAGGCACCAAGATCTGGCCCTTGAGTCTTCACACCCTTTTGTCAATGCCTCTAGGTTATTGCTATGCAGTTACACTTAATTTTGATAGATCAGTCTGACTTGTGATGGATGAACTTCTTGGTCCATTTTTGACAACCTTGGGCTTCATGAGGAGACTTAGATAGTCACGACGCAAGGAGAAGATGGCTTTTACCTCTGTAGGAAGTACCCAGGAAAAGAGAGGGGAAATAATATTTTTTGTTTTTTTAAATGACTATTGATGCAAAATTAATAGACGTTCACTGTAGAAAAATTAAATGGTACACATAAGCAAAATAATAAAAGAAAAATCACCTTTAGTCTCACCACCTAAAGATAATAAGTATTAAAACATAACTTTTTTTTAACCAGAAAAAGTATTGTGTATATCATATTAGAACCTTTTTTTAAATAAAAAAAATATCATATATGTAGTAAAACCCCTTTGGGTTGTCATTACGTTTTCTTCAAAATCATCCTTTTCGATTATTACGAAGTAGTGAGTCTTATAGATGTATTATAACATTGAAAGACTTTACATACTGCTGGGCATTCTTACTACTATAATCAACCTTGTGATGAACATTTTTTGCTAAATCCTTGCACACATCCTCAGCTCTTTCTTTATGAACCTGGGTTTTCCCACTTCCTTTAGTTCTATTTCATTTGAACTGGGCACACATAGCAGAGAAGAGTTAGCTGGCTGGTCACGCTGGTCACTTACTCAACCATGCAGATTGGAACTGGTGGAACAGGTTGGGTTTACTGCTATAAAAACAAGCCAACCCTAGCTTTGACTTTTAAAATGATTCCCATTCTCTGGAGACTATGCCCCAGCTCAAACCTTCTCTGGCATACATAGTGAGAAAACTGCCTCATGAATTATTTCTTATTCTTAAGAGAATACACTGTCATCTTTGCCTGAGTCAAGAGGAGCCCCTGGCAGCATGGGCAATGTTACTATTTATAAGGCATGTTTTATACATGCTAGAGGGTGCCAAATGTATTAAGTCAATGAGAGTCATTTGCACGATGCATATGGGATTGGGATACAAAATGATTTGAAGTCCTTTTTTGGATCAGAGAATATTCTTATGTTATATAAAATCTACAGATCGGCTTGCAAACAGAATTTTTTTCTAAACTGGCAAAAATATTTTTATAAGGACCATTCCTCTCTCAGATCTTTTCTTATGCTCAACTCTAATTAAATGGGATTCAGACTCAAGTTAGTAAAGCCCTTAAATGATTGTGCCACCCTTAATTTTGAAACCCCCCAGCTCCTTGGTTGCCTACACAGAATGAAGAGCTCAACCCCTTAGCACATGTGAGTTCTTTATCCTTCCAAATCTGATCCCAAAACTCAGTTTGTGGCTTAATCTCCTGCCTGTCATCCTTTCTTAATGATCCACTATAGATTATATCACTTTATATCATAATTGGTTTAAATATCTGTTTCTCCCTCTCCAGAATTTCTTTTTTCTGGTTAACTAAAATATCTTGTTCCTCTCATACATCTAAAAACCTAATATCTGGCATATGGTAGGTAATCAATAAATGCTCATTATTAATAATAGCTAACATGGGATACACATAGCTAGCATTATTGCGTACTAAGAGTTTCTCATGTTATCTCATCTAATCCTCACAACCTTATGAGATTGGTACTATTATCATTCCTATTTTATAGATGAAGGAACTAAAGCACAGAGGTTAAGCAACTTGCCCGAGATTACAATGAATAGATGGCAGAACTGGGATTTGAACCCAGGCAGAAGACTTCAAAATCCTGGTTCTTAACCTATGCTGAATGAAATTCAGTGTAAAATGGAAACTATTCACTGTGCCATTGGGACCGGGACCACATGCAGAGAAGTAGTATAGTTTGCTTGAGAGGTACACTAGATTCATAGGTTGACTACTTTTATTTAAATTTCACTTTTCCCATTAGCAGTTTTGTGAGTCTGAAAACGTTATTCAACTTTCTGAAACCTCTGTTTCCTCATCTGTAAAATGCGGATAAATAGAGGCTCCCATCTGATAAGATTGTAGTGAATGTTAAATAATATCATCCATATTAAGCCCTCAGGATTGTGCCTGGCATATCATAAGAGCTCAATAAATATTGAATACACAAAGATATTATGTTCAGATCATAAGATTTGGACTTACTGCTAACTACTTGCTGTCCTGGAATGAATGTTTCAAATGCCTTGACAAACAGACTTCGTTCTTCAGTCACCCACTTCACACACAAGACTGTGCATGTGTGTATATTGTTCTCATCCACACACACGTGCAGCATGAATATGAAACTACAAGTTTCCCAATCCAACTAGACAGGCTTCGGAAGTGTGCTCTGCACCAGCCGTATTTGTTAGGGCTTTTCAAGGAAACACCAAACAGGGCTTCACTGTCACTGCACAACAGCTTTTGGGGACCTTCTAGTTCCTACATTCCACAAGTCAAAGATTAAGGTCTCTCCTAGACCTCAGGTGGTCATGAGAATTTGGGATTGGAGAAAGGATTGGAACTCCTTCCAGAACCCAGAAATGAGCCCTCCCTTCAATTGCTTTCCAACTATCTGCTAAAATACCAGCACCCAGAATCTACCCCACAAGCCTGGTTGGGCTTGACCTTCCAGAGAGTAAATTCTCACTGGTCTCTTCTCCCGCCCATGACCTCATATCTATGCTTGTGTTATTTCATAGTGGGTCCAGGCAGCTGTGCCCTGAAAATACAGCTCTGACTAGAGGAAATATAATCTCCAAAGCTCTGAGTGAAACAGCGGCTAAACAACCTTAAAATCAGTCTGATACCAGTTAGGCATTACTGGTAAAGAAAGGGCTTGGGAGACATCCATTGCTCCCTGGGGTCATATGAGTCAGCAGAGAACTCTGAGGGCTCACTGTGTTTCCTGCCCTCTTAGAGGAAGTGGTCACAGGGAGGGTTACATAGAATCACAGATGTGAGTGTGGGAGGAATTTACCTAGCTCTGTCCCCTCAATTTTACCTGGGGGGGAGCTAAGGGTCAGAGTGCCTCCACTCGCCTGACGTCACAAAGCAAATTGAGTTTGGGGCAGAGCGTAACTGTTAGTCCGTCACCCTATTCTGTCCCCCTCCTCAGCATACAATCTCATTCCTGATGCTGACTCGCTCATGGCCCCTCCATCCTACCTACTAGTCAGGCCTAACACAATGCGGGCTGCATGTCGGAACTGTAACACACCTGGTGTGCTGCAGAGGGGGAGGAGGATGCACGATGCCATTACACAGGAAATGTCATGGCGTCTGTTTTTTCACCCACTGGTGGAAATCAATTTCATTTTGGATCCCATATATGGAGTTAATTTTCCACCCAAAGGAGCAACCACAGAGCTCCCAGATCAGACAGAAAAAACCCCGCCAGGGCTATACCACCCAGGGAGAAGCTTTTGATTATCAAGCAGATGGAAGGGCTGATAAAGTTGCCAAACACTTCGTACAGTTATTCTTTTGCTACTCGTGGCTAATGCTTATCAATGCTTTCTTGGCAAGAAAAGAGAATTAATATCAGAATGCTTCGAGTAACTTTTATTTAGTACTTCCTGAATGCCAGGGAGCATTATTACATCCTCAACAACAAAAGCATTTTAAAGAAGAGGAAATTGAGGCACAAAGAGGTTAAGTAACTTGTCCAAAGCCTTGAAAATAGCAAATAGCCTAACCCTAGAACCTGATTCATCATCATGCTTTGCTAACTCTCTTATAAGACTCTGTATAATCCTTGCTTGATAGCATGGGTTTAGTCATTCTCATTATATTCTATTCTCTTCATCAAGTCTCATTTTTTTTTTTTTAAGTTGGAGTCTCACTCTGTTGCCCTCACGGCCACTGCAGCCTTGAGCTGCTGTGCTTAGGTTATCCTTCTGCCTCAGCCTTCCAAGTAGCTGGAACTACAGGCATGCGCCACCATGCTCAGCTAATTTTTTAATTTATTGTAGGAACGAAGTCTTACCAAGTTGCCCAGGCTAGTCTCGAACACCTAGACTCAGGCAATCCTTTCCCCTCAGCCTCCCAAAGTGCTGGGATTACAGGCTTGAGCCACCACGCCCAGCCCAGATTTTTTTTTATAATGAAGAGACAAATTAATTATGAAGAAATACTTTTAAAACATTCAGTGTTGACTCATAATTGTATGTAAATCTAAGCTATATGTTCTTGAAATACTCATTAAAGAATAAGGAAAAGAACTCCTCAGTCTGGTATTCCATAGAAATAGTGAAGAAGCAAAGTCCAACAAAAGAAAGATGATTAATTATTATGGATTAGAACAATTTTTAAAAGACAGGGGCTCTAGCATTTTCTTAAATGATAAAAATTTTAAAAGTGCAACTCATAAGTAAAGTTTAGGAGACAAACTTATTCTATATATGTGATTATTTGAGTGGCCTACAGAATACTTAATTTTCAGATTATACTGTTTTAAGTTTATGATTTTACTTTGAATTACAAACCTAATACCTTTTTTTTTTTTTTTTTTGAGTTGGAGTCTCACTCTGTTGCCCAGACTGGAGTGCAGTGGCACGGTCCCAGCCACCGCAGCCTCGACCTGCTGGGCTCCGGCGATCCTTCCGCCTCAGCCTTCCAAGTAGCTGGAACTACAGGCGTGTGCTACCACTCCCGGCTAATTTTTTTGATTTATTGTAGAGATGAGGTCTTGCCAAGTTGCCCAGGTGGGTCTCAAACCCGCGGACTCAGGCAATTCACTCACCTCGGCCTCCCAAAGTGCGGGATTACAGGCTGAGCCACCGAGCCTGGCACCTAATACCTTTAATTAATCTTTTAATAGGGATTAGAAATAATGTGTTTATTCAACAAATGTTTGAGTTCCTTTCATGCACCAGACCCTGATCTAGATGCCAGTGATGAAGGGGTGAATAGGAGGACAGAGGCCTAGCTTCTCACTGAGCTTTCCATTCTAGTAAAGGGGATTGATAGTAACAAACATGAATTGGCAAACAATGTAAGATGCTGGTAAAGGCCATGAAGAAAAATATCATAGGTTAAAAATGTAGAAAATTATGGGAACCACTTTAAAAATAGGATGGCCAGGGAAGGACTGTTTTACCAGAGATCTTGATAGATTGAGGAAGGACACTTCCACAAGCTTTGTGGGAGGACCATTCCATACAGAGCAAACACCTTGTGCTGATAAGAGTATACATAGCTTAATTGAGGAACAATATGATGGCCAGTGAGGTACTTAAGATAAATGGGGATGGACAGGTAGCTAGGGACCTGACCACATAGGGTCAGGTTGACCATGGCAAGGAGTTTAGATTTTATATGAAGTATGATAGAAAGGAAACTACCAGGAGTTTTGAGCAGGGGGAGACATGAGATGATTTATGTTTCAAAAGAATTCCTTTGACTGCTGTGTGAAAAAAAAAAAAAAAAAAATGACAGCAGGCAGTCAGAAATGGAAGTAGAGAGAACAGTTTAGGAGGTTAATTATTAGTCCAGACTTGAGAAGGTGGTAACTTGGACCTGTAGCAGCCATGATAAGTGGTTGGATTTGAGATACTAGGATTTCCTGATGCGTTGGCTGTAGGATATGGTGAAAAGAGAGGAAATGGAGAAGACTGAGGAGGAGGTTGGGACAGAGTTAAGTTTGGGATGTTAACTAGACATCTAAGTAGAGATGAGCTAGAGATGTAAATTTGAGGATCATCAGTGTAGATGGTATTAGGAACTAGAAGAATTGAGATTAGCCAGGGGCAGTGTGCTAGAGATCCGGACACTGCAACATTTAGAAGAAAAGAAACAATTGCAGCAGAGAAGGAGTAGCTAGAGACAGAAGGGAAAGGAAGAAGTAGGAGGATCTGGAAGTCAAATGAAGAGAGGGAGTCCTGTGTGGTACTAACAAACTGTAAGCCTCCAGGGCAGTTTGCCCCTAACTGGGAAGCAAGTTGAATAGTTACTTCATTTTTACAAACTCTAACATCCTGCATGAACATTAGAAAACCATTGAAATGATATTGGTTACTCTTCCCCCCAGTTGAGCACCTTACTAGATATTTCTATATTCAAATTTCTATTTGGTTATAGGTCTCCACTGGTATTTTATTTATAGCCTTGCTACAGGCGTGCTAGTAAGAAGTAATTTCAGTTCTTTCCCCGTGGGAATAAATTTTAAAAGAGGGAAAACAAGAATTTTTGAAGTGTTCATGCATATACTTTAGTTATGCCTATAACTTTTCCATATCTAATAAGGGATTCATTTAGATATCTTAACAAAATAAGATTTCAGAATTAAGACTAGAGATTATAAGCATGTTGGATTTTTATAGCTAAGATGTAGAAGTCAAGGAAAGGACAGACCTTAGATTAGGTTACATTACATTGTCTGTTTAATACTGTACATAGATCAGTTGAGTTGACTTTGGGAGATTAAATTTAATGAGAATGTTCTTGAACCTTCTGTTCCATGCAGATGAGCTTAGTTGTCAAGGACAGGAAAACAGCAGCTGCTCATAGATCACCTGTGGGTGATGGGTACTTCATTAGATTAGAGGTGAGCTAGACCCCTAGCACAAACAACAATAAGCATTGTGTTTAAAACCACCAATTTAATACACATGCCAATTTAGTCTACTGTATTTCAGTTAGGGTTGTATCTTTAATTTAATACTTGTAAAAAGTATCTTTTGTATTATTTTGACAACTTTATTTCATTCTCAAAGGTAAGAATGATTCTACTTTTTTTCTTGTGTTTTCCAACTCCTGCTCTTGTTGGTGATAGTAACTAACATTTAGTGAGCACTTACTTCAGGTTGTAATTGTGTTACACACTTACATGCATCTTAGCTTCATAACAACTCTATGAAGAATAAACTGTTTATTTCTATCTTTATCAGAAAACTGAGGCTAAGAGAGGTTTAGTAACGTGACCAAGGTAACAGAGCTAGTAAATAGTAGAACAAAAACGAGTAGAACAAAAGCTACTAGCTATCTCTGTTTTCTTAATACTGAACTTAAATAGCTTCTGTTGTGTTCTTGCATGTCACAATATAATTTTCTGCCATAATTTTTCTTACTTTACACTTTTTTTTTGTTAAATGTGTTTAAGATAAGTTTTCTGATATGAAATTAAAAATTTTCTGCATCCTGGATTTATGCCCTTTTTATGTTGCACTGCAGTCTTTATTTTATTTTAACTTTATTATTTTATATAAGGGCTCTCTCTGTCACCCGGTTTGGAGTGCAGTAGTGCCATCATAGCTCACTGCAGCCTCAAACTCTTGGGTTCAAGCAGTCCTCTCACCTCAGCCTCTTCAGCAGCTAGTACTAAAAGTGCGTGCCATCAAGCCTGGCTAATTTTTTAAACAATTTTTTTGTAGAGACAGGATCTTGTGCTGTTGTGCAGGTTGGTCTCAAACTCCCAATCTCAAATGAGCCTCCTGCTTCAGCCTCTTAAAGTCTTGGGGTTATAGGCATGAGCTACTGTGCCTGGCCAATTTTCATCTTAAAGTGAAAGTTACCCCTAAAGTAGAAAAGACATGCAGAAATTTGGGGAAGTTTGGTAGTCAAACTCTGTCTTTTTTATTTAAAGGCTTAGGGGTACACTTGTTTCTTCCACACTTTTTGAAGTTCTTGCAGTGAGCTATTATGTAAACCCTGAAACAAGCTGTTGATATGCTATTCACATTCCTTGTCAAGACCCATGCTGGATTTGTTTTTAAACCCTGAAGTCATGACCTCAGATGGTACTTCTCTTCCAAGGTGGTCATGTTTTAACTTTTAGATAATTAAAAAATCTCCAACACCTCATAGCATCAGTATCAAGGGTAGAAAATGTTTTTTGGAGTACTGAGATGATACTCAGAGCTTTCTGATGTCGTTCAACTTCTCAGAAGCGTTATTTATTTGAGGTGAATTTCTTATATTGTTAGATCTATATGAGTTTAGTAGTATGCCACAATCCAAGGACAACTCTGGCTGTTCTGGATTTTGTTGTTGTTGATTTTACTGAATACACCCTTAAATGAAAGAATAATATTTTGACAGCAAACCAAATTCATACTTCATTTGGATGCTACAGCCTTATTATTAATACTCCATATGGGTTGTCATTTGAGGAAGTAGTAACAAAGAAATATATATGAAATAAATTTTAAGGTGATACAATTTGTTGGTCTTTATTTTCAGTTAACTTTAATTGATGACCTTGTAACTTGGTACAATAGGCATGGAAAATAACATGGCAATTCATATCAAGAGACATAAAATTATTATACCTTTTAATCTAGCAATTTGGGAAACAAAGTGTCCTGTTATGTTTTAGCTCAAACTTGTTTCTTTTTTCTTATTTTCACTGATTTTTGTGGATACATTTATTTGTAAAGATACAATTTGTTTTATAAAATAATGTGCAATCTCCAAAATATTTAGGACTAAATTTGTTCCAAAGGGTTTGGGACTAAATCTTTTGCATCTTCCTATTTAATCAGAGATTTAAATATGGAAAATAATAGCTAGTGTTTCTTTAGTACTTATATGTGAGGCACTTTATTCTATGAACTGTATAAATATAAAACTATTTAATATTAAAATACTGTGAGATAAATCATTATGCTCATTTATAATAAGAAAAACTGAATCTTTGAGAGTTTAAATTAACTGTCTCAGATTAAAACTAATAAGAGGCAAAAGTGGAGTTTGACCCCAATCATGCTGGCTCCTGTATCTGGAAATGTTGTTTTGGGTATTATATAATTAAATGTGATTTATGAAATATTTTTAACTTATTTGTTCATTTACTAATTTATTTATTGTCATAGCCAGTGTTTACTAAGAACATAGGAAGGATTTTAAAGAGCACGTTTTAAAAAATTGCTTTAAGTAATACCTAACATTTATTAAAAATCTTGACTGTTTATTCTGATAAAAATAAAATCTAAGTAGAAAACTTTAAGAAGTGAGGAACTACTATTTATTTTGTTCATTCCATTTTAAAAGGCTACATATAAATAAGACATACTTCCCTAACATCAAAACTTTCCTTAGATAAAATTTTTGGGTGGTCAGAAGAATCTATAGCTAGGAAAGAAGTGAGATGTGAAAATCTTCGTGGTAATTATTTTAAACCAAAAGTGTGTAACAATTTTTAAACATTTAGGAATAGCAATAACTTTCCCCCTATCAATTTAGAGCTGAAAATTCACTGTAGGGCATCCCTGTTCTCCAGTAGGCAATGTCAGAGGTGAAAATGTCCTTAGATGGAGGCACTTATACAATCCTCAGTTGACCTCTTTACAGGTCACTTATGTTTTTGTTACTACCACTACAGCTTTTTTTTTTCAATGTACAATGACAAATTTATGTAGTATATGTTTCTTTTTTGTGACATTAACCTTTACTATCCCAGAGTACTGTGTTTCCTTTTAAGTACCATGGGGATGTTTAGAATCCACTTGGTCTGATACGAAATAAAATAGAGAATCCTTCTTTGAGAAGTCTCATTAGTTCATACATTATTATGCTAACTATGAATTTAATCTATAAAACGAGTAAAAGCAAATTTCATATTATTAAAAATAAAGCTGCAGTATTTTGAATTGCATGTGGTCACAGAGATGTAAACTTTGAGTGACTTATTTTGAATAGGTATTTGCTTTTGTTCAAATTGTTCTTCAGTAGGAAAGGGAAAGGCAGAAGAGATGAAGAAAGTTAAAATGATGCCTCCATAATTTTTCCATGCTGGCCAGGAGAATCCTTTAGCTTTCCTTCTCTTTACTCATTCTTGGTTCTCACGTAAATGGTATTTATTTGTAAACATTGTTTATTTGTGAACATTTAAAGGGCAGGGATATTTCTTACTCAGACTCATTTGGGTTTTTGTTGCATTCCCGTTTTCTTGATATAATTCTGTTTATGGTTATGATTGTGATAATTTGATTAAATTATTTCTTCTGCTACTAGACTATAAACTTTGTGAGAAGAGAGATTGTGTATCTGCTCATTTAGGACTTGAGCAGTTACTACAGTTTTTGGAACAGAGAAGGTACTTAGTAAATATTTGCTGAGGGACTGAGGGTTTATTTATCTTTGTCATTATATGCACGTAGCATAGCATTTGATATGTGCTTAGTGATCAGTGAAGATTTGCTAAGAATAATTGAAAAAATATGGTTCATACATATATGCTCTCTTTATGGTACTTACAAATTCTGTAAATGTGTAAAGATTGTACATGGTTTTAAGTGTTTCATATAATTTATTGTTTTTCAACTGATAACTGATATAATAAATTTGAGTTCTTCACTAAATGCCTAGCACAATCTAAGCCCTTAACATACTTGATCTAGTTTATTTTAGAACAATTTAGACTGTAGTATACGCATTTTACAGATAAGGTGCCTGAGACTCAGAAAGTTTAAGAAATTAATCTAAAGTCATAAAGTTAGCATGTAGAGAAGTTAAGTTAGTATTTAGTCCAGATTGTATGACTCTAAATCCTGTCCTTTCAGCCTCCGTATAACCTCAAGTGATGCACAGACCAGGAAATTCCAGGGTGACACAAGATAAGCAAGTTGTCAGTGACTGGAAAGTGTTGGCTAAATAAAAATGTCTACAAATAAAATTTATTCAAGTAAAAAATTAAATAGTAAATGTGAATCAATAATTGTAATGATTTTAATAATGTGATTATGAAAGCAAGCTCAAGAATGCTTTCTGGGTTTTTTTGAAACTTAAACACTTGGGTTGAACTTGTAACTTTTTTTGTTTATGTTTCTTATAGGACTGAGTGGCCGCTTCTTTGTCACTACTCTCCCAGCATTTTTTCAGTAAGTTTAAATAATCTTTTGATCTTGAAAAGATGAGACTTCAGTAGATATGTACTAGGAATTCCAAGGTGTTTTCCCTGAGCACCACTAATTCAGCTTACCATTGAAGGAAGAGAAACTGGTCTGCTCTTCATGAGAAGAGACGTGTGTCTGGAGTGTCGCAGAGAAGGACCTGATTTCAGGCTGGGGATAGGTGGGCAGAAGGGATCAGATAAGATTTCTCTCATGATACAAAAGGTGGGATAATTCTTAACAAGTAGTAATAATGGGTTAAGTCAACAAGGTAGAAAAGGTATTTCCAGGTAAAAGAGATAGCATCAAAAAACCAGGAGAAAATGAGATACATTTTGAGAACTGTAACTGGTTCTGTGCGACTGGCCCATGAGGTTAGTTGGCTCATGCTGGGTGACGAGGCTAGAGAGGCTCAGGTAGAGGCTGGCAAAAGACAAAGGAAGGGGTAGATTCCAGAGATACTTTGGAGGTGGTATCACTGGGACCTGATGACTGATTAGTCAAGGGAAGAAAGCGTCTATAAGGACTACCAACAAATCATGTGTAATAGTAAAAGCCATTGCCTGCTTTCAAGATAAGGGGCCATTAGGTTTGGAAGACAGAGACAAAAATCATAAAGGCAAAGTGCCTTTGCTAATTCCAGAGGGAAAAGTTTAGGTGACAATTTGATATCAGTATCTAGAAGAAAGATCTAGAATGGAGACAGATACTGGGAATTCCTCAGCATTGCGATTGATAACAGTTGAAATAACAGTGAAACACATACAGTGGGAAGGGAAGCAGGTCAGGGATAGAACCTGGGGTTGACCAACACTGGGGCATCTGCAAAGGGAGGTGGTGAGTGAAGGAAACTGAGAAGGGATGGTCAGAGTAGTAGGAAGAAATCCAGAGAGCTACTGTCATGAAAACCAAGCCAAAGGAGAAAGGAAGTGGTGTCCAGTAGTAGACAATGCCCCAGTGACAGGTGGAGGAAAGAGAAATGTATCTGGCAATCTAGGAATTATGGAGACCCCCAACACGAGCATGTTCAGTGGAACTGTGGGAGCAGAATCCCCAATTACACCAAGTAATGACTTTGTTATAGAGGAGAAAATGGTAATACTCTTTCCCTGAGAAGCTTGATTGTGATGAGAAGGCAAGAAGGAGTGAGGTTAAAGGGGGGGGAGCATGTGACTAAGGTTTTTTGGTTGATTTTTGAAGGGAGTGACATTAATGACATAAATTTGGAAATGTGGATACAGTTTTTTGTATCTTGATAAAAAAATTGATTATTTTGGCTATTGTAAAAGAAAAATTGAAGTAATTGGTAGCAAAAATCATAAAAAGTAGCTTGGCATATTAAACGCTGCCAAGAACTTTGCTTTTAATCACTAATTGTGCAGTGATAAAATAGAATGGTTAATGCTTTCAGTTTGGGGTTTTCTTACTTTTTTTTTTTTTTTTTTTTTGAGTTGGAGTCTCACTCCGTCGCCCAGACTGGAGTGCAGTGGCCGCTTCCGGCCACCGCAGCCTCGACCTGCTGGTCTCCGGCGATCCTTTTGCCTCAGCCTTCCAAGTGGCTGGAACTACAGGCGTGCACTACCACGCCCAGCTAATTTTTTTGATTTATTGTAGAGATGAGGTTTCGCCTGCCCAGGCGGGTCT
>CAUYQG010296547.1:0-37499 GCA_963574415.1 Tarsius wallacei
TTCGTTTCGCACTCCCGCCCCCGCCCCCGCCCCCACAGTGTTGTGGAAAACGTAACCCCACCCCAAGCCCTTTCTCCGCGCGAAGTAGGCAGGTGGACGGTGAATCTCGGAGTGTCTCGCTCAGTGGGCTCTTCCTTCACATTCCGAGTGACGATCTGGACTGCTGATCGTCAGATCTTTGCAGTGTCCAGCATGTTCCTATGGTACCTGGGACGCTTCGCCTTCCTGGGACGTTTCCCACCCGGCCTGCCTCAGGGCACAGTGCTCGCTGGGGTGCCCTCCGGGTTTCGCCGAGAACCCCCGTCTAATGCATCAGTTTCTGCATCCCTCTTTCTTTCAGCCCCCTCTCCCAACACCTCCGACACCTGTTCCCAGGGAAGCTGGCTGGAAGCCCCTCTCTATCTCCCGGTTCGGAGACGTCACTGGTAGCCCCCCCGCTCCGCCCAGGAGCTGCGCCCCAGCTCCCAGCGCGCGCGCCCCGGCTCCCGCGCCCTCCTTGGTGAGCTCTGCGGTTGGGACCTGTCCGATGCCTGTCGGGGAGTCCGGCGCAGCCCTCGCTCTCGGGAGGCTGAGGCTCGCCTGCCCCCGCTCGCTCTCGCCGAGACCCCGAGCCCTGCCCTCCCCCGGATCCCGGCGGCGCCCGCCTCTGCCCCCTCCGCCCCGGCTCGCCCGCCCTCCCGCGCCTCGAGCCCCGCCCCACCCCCGGGCTTTCTGCCTCTGGGGACCCTCGCCTCCTGCAGACCCCGTGCTGGGACTGCCAGTCTCCGGGAAGGGCGGGAGCCGGGCGTGGCTGGCCCCAAGAGGCCCTGGGAGTCTGAGTCGGCCCCGTCCCGGTGCCCAGGCGCGCTGGCCGTGCCCACGCCGGCCGCGTGGCGCTTCCGCCGTGTGCGCACGGCGCGAGGGCGAAAAGTAGATGTGACGGGCGGGGGGAGTGACCGGGGACCCTCGCGGGGCCAGCGCACTCGCGCGCATCCCCTCGTGCGACTGTCCCTCCGCCTCCTCCGTGCCCTCCCGTCGGGCTGGCCGGTGGGCGGCGAGTGGGTGCGTGCCTGGTGTGAACGCGCGCGTCTTCATCCACACCGCGGTTCCCTCCCGCGGCTCAGTGTGCGTTTTCCTTCCCTTTTCCTTCACATCTGCTCTAGACTGATCGCATAACTCCAGATGACATAGATTTAGAAAATGAGCCCTGGTATAAATTCTTTTCAGAACTGGAGTTTGGACGCCCGGTAAGTGAGGCTAGACTATTAATATTAGACAAAAATAGGGGAATGTTGTTTGATTGATAAAACACCGTTATCAGGAGACGGGGTGTCATTCAGAGAGCAAAAGCTGAATGCCTTATGTGCACACATCCCTGGTGCAGCTGAGTCCACGCTCCACTCTGTGCCACTTATGCGGTCAAGTGTGTTCAGACACTTTCCGTGTGGTTTTATTAAATCATGCATTGGGATTATTTCATGTTTAATTAATTGGAAATTCAAAATGTTGAGATAGTTTCTGTCCTGGAATATTCAGACGATGCTACGGCCTTATAGATTACATTTGTTTACAGTCCATTTGGTCCAGTTCAAACCGAAAAGCATTAGTAATAATAAGTACGATTACTATAGCTCCTGTTTGCTGAGGAATCATTCAGCACTTGGAGAGTACTGGACCCTGTACTCGTCATCTCCATGAGTCCTCCCGATGCCCCTTTAAGAAGAAGAAATTGAGGACTACAGGCTTAAGTAATTTTCCCAAAATAGTAAATGGCAGAGTCAGAAGTTAAACCCAGGACAGTTGAAGGAAAAGAAAAAATCTCTGTGCAGTCATCACTAGAATATACTGCCAGAATATTCACACTATAAAATAGCCATTCTTAACAATGTGGACACATTCTGAGAAATGTGTTGTCAGGCAGTTTCATTACTGTGTTAACATCAAGGAGCGTCCTTACACAAACCTGGATGGTGCAGCCTCCCACACACCCAAGCTGTATGGTCCAGCCTGTAGCTCCTAGGCTACAAGCCTGTACAGCATGTAACTGTACTGAGTGCTGTGGGTAATTGTAACATAGTGGTATTTGTGAATCTAAACATAGGAAAGGTTCTGTAAAAATACAGAGTATAATCTTAGGGGACCATGATCATATATGGGGCCCGAAATTAACTGAAGCTTCATTCGGCAGCACGTGACTGCACCGTGTTTACCCTTAGGGATCTATGGAAAGAAAAAATTAGGAAACCCTGTGGTCCTGTATTTCCAGACTTTCTAGTAAAAGCCACCACCATGTCTCCAATAACCCAATTCCCACCAGAGGGAGTCCCCCCAGGTTGGGCTCCTATGGCTTAGTCTGTTTAGGGTCAAGAGTCAACTCAAGCTTCAAATAACTTCCTTGGTTAATTCAACTTTTATTTAGGAACTGTGTCTACCAACAGCAGCACATTTAGTGTATGTCAGTTACAGAGATTTTAGACTTTTAAATAACATACCAGTTATACTGCTCAGCGATTTTTACTAGGAATCAGAATACAATTTTTTTACCATATCATATGCTGACTTATATACTGCATATTGATCATATATTTTTACCGATTGGCCATGATAGTCTCTTTTGTTCATTAAACTGCAAAGGAGACTTGGTTCGAATCATTCTGTTTTATTGAACTGAATCAAAAGTGACTGTAAATGAATATAAACCAAACAATTTTTCCTAGAATTTCTGTGACCTATTAGGAAGAGTGTTTTCTCTCACTTTTTTCTCATTTGTATCTTAGTATTAACATAAATACACTTTATTTCAAGAGAAAAGCCTCCTCTAGCTTTATGTTATATGTATTGTTATCGTTGGATAGACAGTTTATAGGAAATTATACCAATTTCCATACTGAGCCCACATTATCAGCATTTTCTGTAATCGTTTCAGCCACACTTGGAAACTCACCAGCATGCTATCCACTTGCTCCTTGAATGTTTCTGTAATATACTTTGCATTTCTCTGTGGCCAGAGATTAGGAGTGCTAATTTTAATTTGTTGAAGTGAGTTTCTAGATATACTAATTGAATACTAGCAATTTTGCCCAGTGCTTGAGAATATTTGCAGTCATTGCACTCTTCTTCCCAGGCTGCCCCATTTTGCTCCATTCGTGTCACTCTGTGTGTACCTGATGCTGTCAGCACTCAATTTCTAACTGTTGTCACCTTTTCCACATGGTCATTCCTTGCTGCCACTGATTCTCCTCCATTCCATCTCTACATTCTGCTTATGTGGGGCCTCTACACCCAGCCTCCTAAAAAGGCTCTGGACTATGTTCAAGATCATTCTTCTGGTGTTTCCAATGAGGTAAAAACAAGTTATTCTGTCTTTTCAGATTTTCCCTTAGAGGCTGTGACTGATTCTGAACATCGGTTTTACAACTCACTGCAGTGTCTAAACTATGTTTGAAAAACCTATCTTTGCATCATTGCGTTGTATCCAATACTGTTGCCTAGACATTAATTATATCAAAGTTGTTGACTGTTTCTGAACTCTAGGTGGAGAAGCATTCCAACCACATCATCGAGTCAAACTATTCAGTTTAATTCTGGTATTCAGCAGTGTGAGAATCAAAAGTGTTAGTCTTAATACATAGATTCACCACGTATTTTTATTAGACTGAGTCAAATACTATGACAAGACTTCTTAGAACCATTTTATCATCATGCATAGAAATGTGGATTAAGAGTTTAAATTCTTAGGTAACCAAATATCTACGTCCCATATATTTCTAAATCGCTTGAGCCCAGGAGTTTAAGGCTGTAGTGAGCTATGATTGCACCACTGCACTCCAGCCTGGGTGGTGACACTTCAGCCTCCTGTCTCTAAAAAAGAAGTAAATAAAACAAATATGGCTGACGAATACCTGGAAGTTGTGTGTCACAACTTCCCAGTTTCACATCCTTGGCCAACATTACTAATCCTTCTTGGCACTGAAACCCAGGCAGCCAGGATGACAAATCAACACTGGCATATGACATGAAATGCATTTTCAACCTCTAATTTAAGAGTTTATAACAATCACTAGGTGAAAAATGTATGCCAATGTACATTTTTATTTGAATCAGAAAAAGAGAGTATGAAATAGGCAAAAACGACCCAGACTCAACAGCTTTTTACCCTGCTCTCTACCAAGAAGACAAAATTATTTTGAAAAACAGATAAAGGACTCAGAAGACACAAGCAAACATGGCACTGCTTTGCCAACCATCAGCTATATAAAAGCCTCTTTGTGGGAACTCTTAAAAGTAGCATGATAACAAAGCAGATAAACTTTTCTCACTGTAGCTGATCTGTGTTCTTAAGTAAATACAATGATACTTAATAAATATCTTATTTTCATTAAAAAGTCTTATTTAAATATGTGCAACTAGAGCACTTATGCTGTAGGAGGTACCACTGGAATTGCAGGCATAGAGTCACAGGAAGAAATAGCCAAATTTCTAGAGCTTTGATTTGCAGTTCCAAGTTATTTCCCCTGTGGTAAGCATCAGAGTCGTGTGTTAAAATAGAGAATGGTCCAAATATTTATATATTAAGTAAAAAGTAAAATAATCAAGAACATACTGAGTTTTTAAATCCAGTCTTTTCTGAAGGCTTATGTTTTGTAGATTGGCGGTCAGGCATATAATCTGAAGAAAATAAAATAAAACAAGCAATTCTATTCTGTATTTTATGTTACCTTCATATCTGAAGAAAGAGTATCAGCCAAGCACAGTGGCTCATGCCTGTAATCCCAGCACTTTTGGAGGCCAAGGCAGGTTGCTTGAACCCAGGAGTTCAAGACCAGCCTAGGCAACATAGCAAAACCTCATCTCACCAAAAAATTAGCCAGCAGTTGTAGAACTAATTGGGATTGCCTGAGCCCAGGAGCTCAAGGCTAGAGTGAGCCCTGATCATGCCACTGCACTCCAGCCTTGCTGACAGAGTGAGACCCCAACTCAAAAAAGAAATGGAAAGAAAAGTATGATTTCTACAAATGAACAACCCAAGAATTTATTCTGGAATTCAATGTGGTCAGATACTTTTCTCAGATCTTTTGGTTAGGAATTTCTAGGATGCTTTTAAGGTCATTGGTTTATTGAGAATGGAAACGAAATTCAGAGAGCATCATGTCCAACTCATTCATCTTTAGTTAAGAGAAGTAGAGTGCAACAATTTTAAGAAGTTCAAAATCACATGATAAGAGGGTAGCGAAAAAATTTTTTTAAACCACAGATCTCTCTCCCTTTACTTCAGTGCTGTTTTCTTTATTTCCAAGAGATGTATTTAGACTTTCAATCTTTCAGAGACAGATTATTTACTTAATATTATTTCTTATTTACTATTTAATTTCTGATATTATTTTCAGCAATTAACATTACACAATTATTGGGCATAAAATAGCAGAAATTCTATGTATTCTATAATGTTATGGCAGGCCCCCAAAAAATCAAATAAAACACTTTGCTGATAAACTATTTGCCATTATCTCTTTGGGACTGAGAGAGGGTGTTATATGATTCTAATAGCATATTAACTGTGTTATTAATTTTACATCATGGTTTTTCAGAGTATAAGAAAACATTCCTTCATAAGATTTCTGAATTCTGTCCTTAACCTTTCGTAAAACATTTCTGGTAAAATTTGTAATTGATTAGACATTATTTTAGCTACTATTTATTAAGTGTCTCATATGTACCATGAATAACATACTTTTTCATCTGTAACTGAAAAATTGACACTAAGGAAGACCAGTAAAGGACTTTTCAGAAAAGTTTAATCACATGATTACCTAACAGAAAGAATGATTCAGTGTTTGTACTTCATTAAAAATGACCTTCTAAGTTGGGCTCGGTGGCTCAGCCCGTAATCCCGCGCTTTGGGAGGCCGAGGTGAGTGAATTGCCTGAGCCCGCGGGTTCGAGACCTGCCTGGGCAACTTGGCGAGACTTCATCTCTACAATAAATCAAAAAATTAGCCAGGCGTAGCACGTGCCTGTAGTTCCAGCTACTTGGAAGGCTGAGGCGGAAGGATCGCTGGAGCCCAGCAGGTCGAGGCTGCGGTGGCCGGGAGCGACCACTGCACTCTGGTCTGGGCGACAGAGTGAGACTCCAACTCAAAAAATAAAAATAAAAAATAAAAATAAAAATGGCCTTCTAAGTGTGTTAAAATAATGGTAATATGTAAATACTCAGTATATCATAACAGGAAAAATGAGTTACCTCTTTTCTGGAGACAATTTCTAACTCAGAATGAATGCTATTCTTATAATTATTGCACAAGTATTATTCTTAGCCATCAATCTAGATTTTTTTACTGCTATCTTATAATCTAATACTGAACTTTCTCTGAGTATACATGAAATCACAAAATTAGTTTTAGTTTATTTTGCATATGGAAACCAGCACAAGGAACAATAATTGTAGTTTCTTAGCATAACTCTAAAACACAATTATGTATCGGTTCTCACCCCATGCTTTATTTCATATTATAGCAATGTTTAGGCTCATCATAAGCTGGATATTCACATTTTCTGATCACTGTAAGGGTGTTCTGAATTCAACACATTTTGGTGGTTGTGTGTTTGGGTGTCCCATGAAAGCCATGATCCACAGAGATAGCAGTGTCTGAAGCCCTTCTGCAAACATGTTGAATTAATATTTTTAAATTGTAATATAACTGCTTTTTTTATTTGTTTGCTTTCTGTCTTACTTAGTATTTATCATTTTTACCTTTCCAGTGTCTGATTCAAAGTTCAGCAAATTAAAATAAGCATATAAACTTATCAGACTTATGAACAGAATTTTTTTTCTAATTTTTATATCTTTTGAGAACCTAAGAATCTAAATATTTTCTAGGAACTAAAAATATTAGAATGTGTTTTTTCTGTTTAAAAGGAAGGTGGGGAACATTCTTGAGCAAAGAGATGTTTTTGTTTGTTTCTGGACAAGACTTATTTTCATCCAATAAGATAGAATTAAATTAAAACTCTAATTAATAGAAGCAATTTTAGAGTTACACATAAAGGAGCTTGTCAGACTGATCTACATAAAGAATTGCAAAGTTATATACTAGCGTTTTAGTTGGTTAACTGATGCTAATTTACAAATTAATAGAAAAAGAAGTTATAGAAATTGTTTGTAAAGTGAGGCTTAACTTCCACTGCATAGATCTTTAATACTCTGTGTTTCTATGTGATAGCAACCTAAGATAAAATTTGCCAGATCTCACTTTTCTGGCTGACATCTTTAAACCTTCATATAGATGAACATTAAAAATGTTCAATTCTTCACCAAACCAAAGTTTATCTGTGCTGACGAGTTGATAAGCAAACGTGACCAAAGCCAAAGCTATAATACTTGATATACATTTCCCTACCCTTTCTAGACTTCATACAACTACTTTCGTCTTACAGTGTCACCTCAAATATTTGGCCACTCCGTACTGATCCTTTTTTGCCTTTTAGATATTTCAGCAATTATTCCAGTAGATGGCCATAGAAAATGAAAAATTCATATCTATTATGTTTTCCTAGTATCAATTTCAGTGTACCATTCAGAATAAAGGAAAACGTTCAGGGTTCGCTTTTTTTTAAAGTTATATCTTGATTCATTCTATCCCTTATTTTAACTAGCCCTGAACTTATATTATCAGAAGGATATAAATCTGTACCTGATTTAAGTACCAGGTACTTTAGTTTATTCAAGTCAAAGTCTATGGGTTTTATTAAAATGTCATGTCTATGTTGACAGATGAAAAATATCTCAATTTCTGTTTATATTTTATGTCCTAAAGGTAACACTCGGTAACAACAAAACTATAAAGGTTTTCGTTTTATAAGGATTGAATAATGACCGTGAATTTTTGTTAATATCAAATCATTTCTTTATGTATGAAGTTTCTATTTACAGTCAATAGGCAAGATTCTGGAATTAATGTTGTAGAATAACTTTAGCTCTTGTTTCCTAAGTATTTCCTTAGTATTCCTAAGGAAGTGTTATTGATTTTTTGTCCCCATGCCATGCATGGGTTGTGGATAATTTGAGTTACACAGAGTCATGCAATACCATATATCAAAAGGTAAAGTGCTTAGCAACAAAGTAGAGTCAGGTTGCACGATTCCTCTTGGGGCAGACATTTTATAATCAAAATAAGTGGTGTTTTCCATCTCAGTTTGTATAATATTCTTTTGATAATGCCTAATTTAATGTTGACAGGTGAATGAAATGTTACCATGGTAAAAATGCTCATAGAACTCATTCTGTCTTAACAGGCCTCCTTGTATCAGTCCTCTATAGACAGGAGCTTGGAAAGACCTGCTAGGTAAGATTCTCATCACGTGGTACACACAGAATATTCTATGCCAGCGTTTCCCCTTCCAAGAGCAATATTATTCAGTGAAATTATAATGAGGATTATGTATCATTTATTTTTATTTTAAGCACCATACCTTATGAAGTTGTTTTTATTTTATTTTTGCATCATTTTATATGATCATTTCAATAATTTATTTTAAAAATGAGTGAAATAATTCTGGATTCCTTCACAGATTGAGAAATTCTTCCTTTCCCTGACTCTGATATACCCAATTTTCTTTTCTTTAGATGAGAATTATAAATAATTAATTTTCAGTATTGTCAGGTAACCCTTATGATAACATATTTGTAAAAAAATTGGTAGATTAAAAAGTGTAATACATATTAAACATGCTTTTACTACCAATACAGGAGGGTTTACGATATACCATGTATGCTAAGCACATAAAGATATTCAATCCTAAGACAATACTGTGGGCTAAATGCTATCGTTCCCACTTGATCTCTGAGAAGAGTGACACTTAGCCTTGTAACTCACCAAGTTTAACAGTTGGCAAAGAGAGAGACAAAATTAAATTGAATGAAGATAGCTTGTAACTACTAGGCATCACTGCCCTCACAGAGTATGCTCAAGGTAAGTTCTGTTAGTAGGCTTTAAATAGCACAATTACTTACAAAATTCAGATATGTCCAATAGCAATATTGAATAATACAAACTCCCAGCCATAGTGTATCATCAGCAACAAACATTTACATGGTAGCATCAATTTATCCTTCTATAGATTTCTATCAACATAAATAGAAAACTGTGTGAGTTGAGTCCTTCATAAATTGGGTTGATCAGTGCCATACAACTATATAATAGCACTTGAAAAAAGAGCTCCCCAAACCCTCCTTTTTAAACTTTATCTATATATCACCTAAAATCTTTGAAATATTAGAAATTTGAGTGTTTTAATCTGATGTACGGGTTGCTGTTAGAATTTTAATCTGACCTAAGGATTACTGGAAAGACACACAGACCCTCACATGACAGGACGGTCACAGCAATGTCTAGGAGCTGGGCATCCTCTCCAGAAGAGCACAAAATCTGAGGTCTGATCCCACTCCTGTGTGGTCAGATATGTTTGTTCAGAGTCCTCATTTGTGAAATGGCGATAACTGCATACCTCATAGGTTTGCTGCAGAAATGTAACTACTGCCCTTAGCGTCCTGCTGAGCCCAGAAGGAGCAGGGATTGTTGATGTGGCTGCTGTCACTGCTGTCTATGTAATCTCATCCAGCGATTGACAGGTGGCATGCTGTGTGATGTGTCCCTCCATCATTAATGCTTGCCGTCAGTGATACTGGACTCAAACTCAAAACCATGCCAGAAACTCCCTGCCATTCTAGAATGTCAAAACCATGTTATGCAACTGGGAGAAAGAAATCTTTAACACTTTGTTTGCTTATCAGATTACTGGTCCTTCATTATTTAAATAGAAAGTGTTTAATTCCAGAGTAAGGTCCTCCAAGCTAAGATGATTGGAAAAGCTGCAGGCAACCCTTGAGGTGAGGGAAATTTGTCTCACTGGACATCTTCCTTTGTTCCAGTTCTTCCCTTCATATTGGCACCACTCCCCTCCTCCACATATATTTCTTTCTAGAGAAAAGATACATGATACCAATCAAAACCCTGAACTCTCAGTCACAACATATTACACCATAGGATAATTTTGACTTTAAAAGATTAGTAACAGCTTATGTTGACACAAAAACCTGCACATGGATGTTTATAGTAGCTTTATTCATAATTATCAGAACTTGGAAGCAAACAACATACCCCTCAGTAGGTGAATTGGTAAACTGTGGTACATCCATAAAATAGAATATTACTCAGCAATAAAAAAAAATGAGTTATCAAGTGACAAAAAGACATGGAGGATCCTTAAAAGAATGTTGCTAAGTGAAAAAGCCCATCTGAGAAGCTACATTCTGTATGATATCAACTACAACATCCTGGGAAAGACAGAACTGTGGAGACTATGCACAGACCCAGACTGCCGGGGTCCAGGGAGAAGAAAGTGGGGGAGAGAAAGGTGGAGCACAGGGGATTTTTTATGGCAGTAAAATGATTTTATAAGCATGATGCATTCATGATGGACACGCCATTATCCATTTTTCGAAACCCATAGAATGTTTACCACAAAGCCCGAACCCTAATGTGAACTGTGGACTTGGGGTGATGATGCGTCAAGGTGGGTTGGTGAGTTGTGACAACGGACCACACTCATAGAAAATGTAAATGGCAGGGGACACTGTGGCCAGAAGGAAACAGTGTAAAGGAACTCTCTACACGTTCCAATCTGTTTTTCTGGAAGCCTAAGACCGCTCTAAAAACATAAAACCTATTATTTTTTTAAAGGATGAATCTAAAGAAATGTGTTTCATGTCAAGGAGTGAGTTCCTCACGATGTGGCTTTGAGTGGGGGGTGTAGGAGTGACACTGTCATCACTAGCTCATGCTGGTGCACATGTTAACCTCTGGTGTCAATCAGACAGCTGCTGACTCCTTCTTTCAGCTCTGCAAGCATGGCCAGTGACTTCAGGAAACGGAGGAAGAGCGAACCCGCCGTGGGTCCGCCACGGGGACTGGGGGATCCAAGCGCAAGCAGGAGCAGTCCCAACCGAGGGGACCTCCCAGCGTCAAGCGCCCTTACAAAATCTTTCATTAGTTCTTCTCCTTCTTCCCCATCGAGAGCAAAAGGTGAGCAGTAATAAATGGACACACAAACAAATAACTAGCTTAAGTTTTCCCCCAGAGTTTCGTGTGAGAGCCTCCCAGCAATAGTGGTGTGTGCTAGTTTTCACCTACAGTGTCTAAAGTAAAATCCAGCATAGGACAGTGGCTTTCTTCCTACCCAGACTAATGCAAACTGGCAAGTCACTTGGGTAGCTTAAGAGACTCAGACTAGCATCTGTTAATGCTCCCCCCCCACCAAATAGATCATTTGGGTAATTTTTAAAGCAAATTTGAAGTATCAAATAATGTACTGTCAGGTGGCTAGCAGATGACATTTATAAACATTTACATATAATCAAAATTTTCCAATGTTATTCTAACTAGAAAATTAATCACATTTATGGATAGAAATTACAAAAAAGTGACAGAGGAAATTGTTGCCTAAAACATACATTGGTTTTCAGGATTTTTGAACATTTAATCCTAAATTTAAAAAATTTCTAACCTATTAAAGTCATTTCTTTAATTATTTGTTCTATATTTTGGTCAACCTTCATATATACAGTAGAGTAGCATTCTGCCATGTAACACAGTGTCAAGTCACCCAGTCCACAGTAAGAATTAACTGGTTTCAAGCCATAACTATAAAATTTAGCAATCGCCAAGTCATTTTCCGGATGGCCTGTCTCCTCTCGAGAAGCTTAGTAAGTACATTGTGGAAGGGAGCAAATTGCCCCTTCAGATCTCTAGAAGATCATTTAACACATTACTGCCTTAAGGACAGAAATATTTCTGAGATGGAGAGTGAGGCTTGAACCAGTGCCAACAGGGCTCTAGGGCTATACCAAATTTAAGACCCTACAATCTCCTCCAGTCTCTTGGGGCTGAAACAGAAGAGAAAGATTTTGAAATTTGTGAAGAAAATGAGCTCTAACGGACGTTTCTATAAAACAGAAAAGATTCGGCTACATACATCAACTGTCGGCACTAAAACTTTTGCCACATGGTAATTAAAACTAAGCAGAAGTTGATTTGTATGCAAAAGATAGACTGGTCATGAAACTGAACTCTGACTAGGTGGAAGTATAACCTTTCTCAGGTCTGGTAAAACTGTGAGTACTAACCGACAGTTCAGAGTGAGCGAGCCCCATTCACCATGACTTTCCTCCAATTAACAGAGATGTCTTTATCAGATTCAACTCATTTATTCAAATAAGTATTTTAAGGTAACAAGTAAGTCATGAAATGTCATTGATTCATTATTCTTGGATACTACCCAAAAGTGAAAAGGATTCTGATGAATTTAGATATTTGTGTTATCACAGAGCATGTCAAATCAACTTCCTTTCCCAAACACTATATAAGTATCTACTTAATGTGCTTATCTACTTTTGAAGAACTGGGGGAAAATTGTAAGACGTGAGTTGTCAATGGAGATATTTCCCTGCAATTGTTTTCATTTCCAAGAAGAAAACGTCCTGTTAGGTATAATTTGGCCTCTTATTTATTGGTAAACTCAGCAAAGTGAAAGAAAATAATATTTCCATAAATAATTTCAAACTGAGGTCAAATTTAGCTCTCTATTACCAAATTGCAAATTATTATTTTTTTTAAAACTCTCCCTAGAAGACAGCATGATGTATTTACCTCTGATGAAAGCTTTATATTATATCCAATTATCTTGTGACAACAATGTGCCTAATAAGAGGTTAGAGGTAGAACAATTGAGGTGAATTCGTTTGTTTAACGAGGCCTCGGCTGTTTTTTTCTTGGAAACATATTAGCAGCAAGAGTTCACAGCATCTGGATTTTGCAATTTTAAAAAATACTTTGTCTTACAGCGTTTTCTATCTAAAGTCCATAAAAAATTATTTGGTATAGTTACAGATATATTAATTAAGCATAAATGTATAGATTCCTCTCTACACGGGTATTATTATAAATTAAGTGAGGATCCATTTCTGACCCTATTAAGTTCATGAAGTCTATAACACTTTGGGTACAAATTGCTAAACCTTCAAGTCGCTACCAGGTCATGCTCTTAGCTGAAGACGTACTGTTGTGTTTGGGGCAAACCGCATTGGCTGAAAGATGTCTGAACTATGCGATGGACTAGAAAGAGGGGCGTTAGCTACACCAGTTGCGCGGTGTTATGCATGGTTTTGTTGACTCTATCTGCAGAGCTGCGTTCACTGAAAAAGTATTGCCTTGCTTTAGAATTAGACTTTTTTCTCTAACGTTGAGTCTCCTGCGTTAACAGTCAGAGTCTAGATTAAGCCACGCTAACTGCTGTCTCCTTGCTGTGCTGTCTGATGCTTACTGACGTGCTCTCCTCTCTCTGTGAACCTTTTAACTTCTCCAAATGTCTCTCTTCTACCACGCTGCTCTGGATTAAAAGGTGGGGATGATAGCAAAATGTGTCCGTCCCTTTGCAGTTACTCAGGGCTCAACGGCACCCCCTCCCGTGAGCTAGATTACCGTAGTCCTTACAGACAGCACCTGGACGTCCCGCGGGACTCGCCGAGGGCCATCTCCTTCAAGAACGGCTGGCAGATGGCCCGGCAAAACGCGGAGATCTGGAGCAGCACCGAGGAGGCCGTCTCCCCCAAGCTCAAGTCCCGCAGCTGCGACGACCTGCTGAACGGCGAGGGCGACGGCTTCCCGGACCCCAGAGCCAAGTCGGAGAGCATGGGCTCGCTGCGCGGCGAGGCGGGCCCCCGCGAGGGCCGCCCCCGCGCCGCGTGGGCGACGCCCTGCCCGCGGGAGGGCCGCGGCGCCGGCGGGCCCGGGCCCCGGCCGCGGCCGGCCCACGACGCCCCGGGCTTCCTCCAGATGTACCGGAGGATGCACCGCATCGACCGCCGGGACCTGCTGGCCCCCGAGGTGATCTGCTCGGTGCAGTCGCGCATCCTGCAGTACGAGCGCGAGCCGCGGCCCGGCGCGGGGCTGCCCGCCTGGAGCCGGCGCTCCGCCGAGGAGGTGCCCCGCGACGTGGTGCCCACGCGCATCTCCGAGTTCGAGAGGCTGATCCAGAAGTCCAAGTCCATGCCCAACCTGGGCGGCGACGTGCTGGCCCCCGCGACCCTGGGCCCGCGCCGGGGCGGCCTGAGTCCCCAGCGGCGCTTTTCCGTGGAGTCTCTGCTGGAGGAGGACAGCCCGGGCCGGCCGCCCCCCCGGGGCCCTCGCCCCCCCGAGGCGGCAGCGCTGGCGCCCATCCGCGTCGAGGTCGCGGGCGCCGAGCGGCCGCGGGCGCGCGCGGAGTTCTCCGACAGCGACCCGGAGGCCGTGGTGTCCGACCACAGCGACTGCGTCCACGTGGAGGGCTCGTCCTTCTGCAGCGAGAGCGACTTCGACCACTTCTCGTTCACGTCCTCGGAGAGCTTCTTCGGGTCCAGCCACCACCACCACCACCACCGGCACCTGGTCAGCTCCTGCAAGGGCCGGTGTCCCGCCTCCTACACGCGGTTCACCACCGTGCGAAGGCACGAGCGGGCCAGGCACGAGCACGCCCAAGAGCCCCGCAGGCCGGACCTGGACCCCGGCCTTTCGAAACTCGCCTTCCTGGTCAGTCCCGTGCCTTTCCGGAGGAAAAAAAGCTCGCCTCCGAAGAAACAGACGGCCAAGGCAAAATGCAAAGCCTCCGTGTTTGAGGCGCTGGACTCCGCCCTGCAAGACATCTGTGACCAGATCAAAGCTGAGAAGAGACGGGGGAGTTTGCCCGACAACAGCATCTTGCACCGTCTGATCAGCGAGCTGCTGCCTGACGTCCCCGAGAGGAACTCCTCCCTGCGCGCCATGAGAAGAAGCCCCCCGCACCAGCCTTTTTGCCCACTGCCTCCAGACGGTGCTGCCCACTGTCCGACGTACCCAAACGACGGCGGGAGGACGCCTCACAGTGCCTCTTTCCAGGATGCGGACACGGCCAACAACAACTACCACCCCCAAGACGGTGATGATGCGCTCCAAGGTGGATGAGCTTTTCTTTCTTTTTCCCTGTGGTTCAGAGACCCACCCTCCAGTTCTGTCATGTTCCATTCCAACATCTCATCCTTCCTGAGCTGAGACCACTTGGCGTCATTCTGTGTTGTGAAGCAGATGCTTGTCGTGCAAACATGTCTTACTGAATAGTTCTCATGTGCCCATGTGATATTTGGGCTTGATGTGTGGCTTAAAGTGATCATCGATTCACAAAAATTTACCCATTCAGAAGCAAAAGGGAAGCCAATTGTAGCTGAATGTTAGGGCTGAAACAGCTGGTATTCCCATTGAGACAACAAATTAACCAACCTACCGAAGTAAAAAGAATATTTCAGGACAGAAACTATAATTGAATATTAGTATCTTCAGGAGTTATTTTTTCACTGTAAAATCAATCAAAACCAATAGTTTAATAAATGGCCTTTTCTTCAATTGTATATTAGCTTTAAAATTCTATAGTCATACACTCAGTAAATAATTTGTTCGCTTTCGACAT
Source organism: Tarsius wallacei (assembly GCA_963574415.1). Taxonomy (NCBI): domain Eukaryota; kingdom Metazoa; phylum Chordata; class Mammalia; order Primates; family Tarsiidae; genus Tarsius; species Tarsius wallacei. The sequence goes on from CAUYQG010296547.1 coordinate 15,510, forward strand.
AGAAGATACTATATTAGAGCATTCGGAAAGCAGAAACTTACATATGTGATTAGTAATTGATGACAAGGAAATTAGGACTGTTTATTAACTTTCTCCATTTAAGGGGACACAATTGCGATAAAAATTTTTGTGAATATTTCTTTAAGCTATATGTGAAAGTCCCATTTTCACCACTCAGTATATTTATTTTCTCTTTTTCGTTATTTATTTTATTTACTTTCTATTTCTGCTAAAATGATTCTATATTGAAATTTGACTAGACTATTTAGGTTGAGAGTGACTCTCAACTCTGTTTTCATACATAACTTTGAGGTAGCAACACAGAGGACTTTTTAAAATTCACATTACTTATAAGCCCAGAGTGCTTTAATATTTTTACCCTTTTTTTGTCATTAATTCTTAAAGAACATCTGTTTACTTGTAAAGTTTGAGAGGCTGGAATGAACTTTGTAGGGTATTATTGTAAGCACTGTTTCCAATTTAAGAAATCGGGCCTAGAGAGGACAAAAAAATGTGCCCATGGTCACACAAATAGTGGGTAACAAAAAGGGAATTGAACCCCTAGTAATTCAGAATTTGCAGCATAAAATATAATCTCTATAGACAAAAAAGAAACATAATTCATGTTAGTGTAACATATATGGCTCAATTTTTAATTATCACCGCACAAACTTATTTTATTAGAATTTATCATTGCTTTCATGTATACTATGCAACGTGCTTCAAAAATTAATTCAAGAAATTAGAATTCTTAAAATTAACTTCTACAATTGGAAATTTTCACTAATTGAAGCATGCCAGAATCTATTTTGTTAATGAATTGACTACTTTCTCTAGTTTTTGCATTTCCTAATATAATCATCCCTTAGTTTTATGTGTAGATAGAGTACATTATTGAAACACGATTTAAGAGGACTTTTAAAATGCATTTATGAGAGTTTTTTGCTTTTTTAACAAAATATTTACTTTCCAGTTATTTTTTGCCCAATTATAATCTTTATGAAAGCCCTGTGATCCCAAAAGTATATTTAATGTAGAATGAAAAATATACTGCACATAATCCTCTGGTATGCATGAAAGTAACTGGTTAAGTTTTACCTAAAATATCCGTGGCCATATTACCTTCTTAAACCTAAAGACTTTGTAATTCACAATTAGCAGATTTAAACATGTATCCTTAAATGTCATGACTGATATCATTACTTGTAATTCTTTTGTGTCACCAAAGCAGTCAAAACCTTTAAACAATGTTTTCCTATTATGAATGAGCATCTTAAATTCCTTCACAGGTGGATAAAATACATTTTATTTTTATTGCTCCTTTGTTATCCATTATAACTAAATTTTTTAAAAGGATAAGAAAAGAATTGACAAATGTTGACCCAAATTCTATAGCATAGGCTCTTGGAATACTTTTAACCCCTAGCTACATTTCCACATATAAGTGGAACATAAATGTGTAAGGTATAAGTTACTATTAAGAACTATTTGCAGTCAGAATTTTGTCATGTGATTATTTATACTTTGCTTTAAGATGAACAACAAGAATTCAATATTTCATGAGCAATTTGGCAACTGACAGGCTGCTTTCTGCTTATCCCTTTGTTTTCTTGGAATAAATATTTACTGCTTGATAAGATAGTTTATCAGCCAGGCCCAAGGGAAAGCTGTACATAAAGAGAATGACATCGTAAGACTCAATAACTGTTTAAAACAGAGAGAGAGAATGGACACAACCATACTCCTGTCATCACCGTACTTTCTTTAGTTTTCTCTCTTTCTTTTTCATCATGACATTCTTAAGCCGTTCCATAAAATGTTTCTGTTTCTACAAACTGTTACTATTTTCTAATTCTCCATCCTCCATAGACCTTATAATAGTCATTGTAAATTGAGGCAAAAAGAATAGAAATAGAAAGTTTTGATAATATTTTGATACGAAAAAAAATCTTTGTAACTATGAATTGTCTACACCGGGTGCAGCAGTATAATTAATCAGCAACATAGCAATTATATTTGTGTATGCAACTATAATACTTCTGCAACCTCATATTTTTTCTTTTGGAATGCTCTCGTTTTTCTGTCTTACATCACAATTACCTATGAGTTTTATAGGCGTTTTCCATAGACACGTCTCTCCAAATTTGAGGAGGGGGTAATCGTTGCCACCAGGGAAAGTGGCTATGCAAGTCTGCTTGTAATTAAGTGGATTCTCACCCTGCCTGACCCTGTTCTTTTCAATAGACCGCGAGTCCCCTAGAAGTTATGCATCCACTTTGACTGATCTGGGGAGAAGTGCACCAAGGGAAAGAAGAGGTACTCCAGAAAAAGAGGTAGTTAGCTTAATAGCATTGCAGTCTTTTACAACATACTTGATGAGGCACTTGCCTGCCAAGTTTCTGTCCCAAGTTATATAAAGAACCAAACTGAAAATGTGAAAATAACAACTGAGAAACTAGGAGCCGTTTTCCTTGAAACCCAAGCACGGCAACTCTGACCCTAGAAGCTGTCTGCACTGTGACCTGCCCCAGGTCTTCCCCAGTTGCGGTCCGGTTTTGGCAATGAGGCCTCTCAGAACCTTGACCTGACACCCATGAGTGACCAGTTGCGGTCTCAAAGAGTCCTGAGTTGAGCCACCTCGTAGATGGAGGTTTCCTCTGTACAATTTTCTGGCCTGCTTATCTAGGAGAAAGTCCTAGGTTGACCGTGTTGCAAATCAATACAAATTCCACGTAAATAACTTTTGCTGGCTTACTTTTGTTGGAGTGGATCCCTGAAAAAAGCTCTTAACCAGACCAGTTCTTGGAGGCACTGCCCCTGGGAGCCAGGTGCCAACTGGTTTTTCGTCTGTGGCCCTGAACTGGGGCTAGAGTTCTTCTCAAACTGCCTTGGAGCCATGGGGGGCTGATGGAAGCTGAAAGCTGGACCTGGACTGGCGGCCACTTCTTCAGCACAGTCTTACAGGTGTCTGATATCGTCCAATGCCTGTGAGGCCTCGCCCCCCCACAGAAGTCAGGAATGGTTCAGGATTCCTGAAGTTCACCAGAGTCACAGGGAAAGAGAATGGGGTGAAGGAGTTTTTGGTTGGTGGGGAAGGAAGAGCTTGCTACAGGGTACAGGGTGCCTTAGGGAGATTTGCAGGCCCCAAAGTTTGAGGCGTGTGTCACATCACGTCATGACTAAAAGATGAGCAGCTGGTTGACAGTGCTCTGAAGGATTTCTGAACCCTCCAGGAAGTGCAAGATGATCGTGCCTATACTATTGGCCACTGGTTAGCCTCCTAGTGATAACTGGACTAATATTTACTTGCTAATATGTTAATAAGTGTTTAGAAGGGGTTGATGATTGCCTTCATGACTTCCGGTCCATGATTCAGAAGGAGTTGTATCAATTCACAGAACACAGAGCAATTGACCCTCCACAGCTATCCCAGCAAAAGCCTTTGTAACAATCAACATGGCACCTAGGATAGACTCCTCGGCAGGCATTAACCTTAACCATTATGGCATTAATCTGCCTTAGTGATCATGCTGAAATACGATGGTGAATAGGGCTATTATTTTCCTGTTATTGCTTAAATAAACCAAAGCATATTTGTAACATACCTGAAGAACAGTAATTAGGTTTATTTACATATGTAATATAAACCCTATATTCGATTTACAAATAAACCAGTTGATGTAGGGTTTATATTACATATGTTTTATGCTTTGAGGTTTCCTTTTTCATCCATGCATGTGAAACTATTCTTGTAGGAAATCCAAATTTTAAGTTAGTGCTAATTGTTTATCTTTCTTTTCAGAAATTGCCTGCAAAAGCTGTCTATGATTTTAAGGCTCAAACATCTAAGTAAGTAAACCAAGTATTCATCATATGATTTAAGTTGGCTTTAAATATGTTAAGTAATGCTTTAAGAGAGCAATACCACAATGAAATATGTTACAAATAAGACCTAATCCCTAATCTGGCAGTCCACTCTAATGAAATGATTTCTCTGGAATTAATTGGGATGGGATAATTTTATTTGCACTTTGATTTTAGTTGAGAAACACCGAGTTTTAAATTATGTTAAACATGTTAGATAGAATACATTAAGTTCAAAAGAACAGGAAAAACGAAAAGAAATTAAGAATCTTTGTTTCTAGAATTTTTGTGTCAAGAACAAATTAAAGTGTTAGGAAGTAATTCATCCTAATTGGGAGAATTTGATAACATCTATTTATCTAGCTATATCAAGGATAGTTTGTGGAGTATATGACTAGAACTGAATACAAAGATTCCTGTAGTAAAATTTCCATCCTTTAATTCTCAAAACTTCAAGATTCTGAGCAAAGTTCTCTTCTTCTATTGGTGTTAGTGTTTTTACATTCTTGTACTGCGGTATTTCTTTTACCTTTAATTCTTCAGAAATTTGTTCATCAGTTAGACATGTGGTTGAGGAAGGTTAGCACGTGACTGGACTCCGTTAGAGGGAGCTGTCCAGATCTTCAGATCTTTCATGGCCCATAGGCACAGACCTTATTTAAGAAACTTTGGTCTCGTGTAGAATTCAAGATAGATATTGAATTTATTGTACGTCCCCATTAAATTATTCTGTGTCGCTTAAACTGAATATACATAATAACCAAAATAATGTATTCATAAGAATGCATAAACTATGAATTAATAGTTCCAGAAACTGTCTCCAAGAAAAGACATGTAAAAAAATAAAATCACTCAAATTTGGCGATGCTGTTGAGATAACAAACGGAATAACCAAAGGTAGGCCCAAACATTACCTGTATGATGATCACTTATCTACCTTATCCTGAATTGTACCCCACATCTTTAAAGTAAACTTTTTTTAAAGAATGAATGAAATAAGAAAAATGCAATTTAGAAGCTAAGATGTCAGACATGGCTTAAATTCTGCGTAAAAATAAAATAATGAATTCAGAAGGGCTCATATCTTTCTTTAGATTAATAAATAACATTGCTTTGTTTCTACTGCATTCTGGTCCTAACTACTGTTCTTCAGACATAGTGTGACAATTTGTACGACACATGCAAGGAAATTTTCTGACATATAAAGTACAGTACATACATCTCATTTCTCCTTTGTGACAATCAATCAAAATCTTCCTTAAATACTTAAAACCCTGAGGAATGACAGGGGATATAAAATTGGAAGGGCATCCACCCAAGGCTTACAAGGTGTTTTGCAGAGCCTTAGAAACTAAGACGAGCTTTGCAGAGGAAGACGGCATGCCAGGAAGAGGAGAGGAGTCCGGTGCTGATTTTGAACAGGGTTTTGAGTCTCGAGCCACTCACCCTCCCGAACAGCCACATCCTTATGGAGAGGTCCAAGGAAACTCTGCCACGGGCTGTCCGTACCACCCCCACCTTTCACCAAGGTCACAACTAAGACTTTATAAATCAACAATATCTGATTGTATCAACCTTCAGAGAAGTAGATTCAATAACTACCCGTAGAAACCACCTCATAATTTTAGGAAGAAAAAATTGTTTTTCTCATACTGTGAATAAATTGATCTTATTGCAGCTTAATCCTCTTGTTCTGTTCTCAGGAAATGTAAAGAGCAGTCCTTTGTCATCCCTTATGTAGGGACATATCTGACACACAGATGGGGGCAACCAGCGACATGGTACAGCTTTAAAAGGCTCACACTCCCAGACAGCACTGAGCGATGTATGGGCAAGCCACCTTTTTCAGGCCATTTCATTTAATAGTGAGATGTCTGTGAACTTTTTGTGACTAACATCTTGTGAACAAGAGACAGATAGGAGACAAATATGCCTCAAATATATGTCTGTTTTAAAAACTGTCTTTCTTAACCTAACTCAAGAAAGTAATTTTTAAAATACAGTTAGGTAACTTGCCCGATATAATGTTTCAATTTTTACCTAGTAAAAAGAGATAAAATGTCCTTTACAAAGATTGTCAATGGCCACTCATCTAAAGCGGGGGAGAAAAAGCAACCTTAGCAAAATGAGACTCTTAAAAATTCTAGGTCTGAGATGAGAGGGACCCAGTTTTGCAAACTGGAGAGTGTGACAACTTTGCTTTTTCTAGATGACGTCAACATTTTAAATGCAAGCCTATACAAATACAAAAGATTTGATATTTAAAAGAAAAAAAAAGTTGTCCCTCATTCACATGTATATTTAACAAAAAGAAAAAAAAAAACTAGCCTTATTTCCAGAAACAAAGCATGCCTAGTACAAGTAAAACTGTTGGATTGTAGATATTGACTCTGTTGGGTTTTGTTTCCTTGTTTACATCAGGCATTTGCATAAGAGAAGGACGTACTGTGTTTGAATGTAAAGCTCTGTGAATTTGCTTAGTTTTTAGGATTACTGAAAATTTCAGTAATAAAGATTTAAAACTTTCAGTTGTAAAGATTTCGGTACTTCCAAATGTGTAATAATTCTTTTAATATGCAACTATTTTTTTCATTTAATTTTTTGAATCAGTGAGAAATATTCTACATCTGATATAAACTTCTCTCCATCCTACATTCTTCACTAATAAATGATCCAACATAAAATTCTGAACTAAACAAGGCAGAAGAGTCCAGGAGTGAGAAGGCAGATGTGTAAGGAAGTGGAGTTCTTGGGGAAAGATGTCAGCGAATTGCCCTCCATCGGAGAGTAATTGTGGCGGCAAAATGATGAACCAACACAATTACCTGGGCGATGGAAGCTTGGAATAACTGATGTCGTTAGGGTGATACATTTAGGCATGAATTATTCAAAATGAATAATTTCTTTACTATTTAAAATTAGAAATACCCAAATGGTACCCACATTTTTTTTAGAAACTGCTACAATGGAAAAATAGAGTCAATGTCTTAAAAATATTTTTTAAAAACAGAAGACATAAAGAAGACAAGCATGTGTACGTCTTTGCCCTTAAAACATATTTATCTTTGTACCTCATTGAAAAATAAAAGTATAAGACCTTTTCTGTTACACAAATTAAAGTCCTTATCAAGATAGTCTATTTAGACACCTGTCCACTAACTTCAAAGATCCACAAATAAAGTTGTTGTTTTTTCTGGTGTTAGCCCTTCTGTTCTGAGGCTGTGTGTACTTGTTTTCCTTATTGTATGTAAGCTTTAGAACATCAAATGGGGTTGGAGATTGGGAACTAACTAGCTCCCTAGTTTCAGGACAGAAAAATCAGTGCAAAACTGACGCATCATTTTGCCAACCTTCACAATCCTTATCTAACTAGGCTCGACAGACTTCTTAACACTGGAAGTATACTGCCCAGACAAATACAGATCTAGTGAGGGTGTTGATCTCAAGAATAATCGCTGTACACCGAGATAAACACCATTTAAACGTGTCTCTTCCAGGGAGTTGTCATTTAAGAAGGGAGAGACTGTCTACATCCTCAGGAAAATTGATCAAAATTGGTATGAGGGAGAGCACCATGGAAGAGTGGGCATTTTCCCAATCTCCTATGTAGAGGTAAGTCCTTCCCCCTGCCTTCTTGAATGGTAGTTGTTTCTAAAGTTACCACAGGGGCAAGAGTAAGTGATTGTTTTTGTTCATAGAAACTCACACCTCCTGAAAAAGCACAGCCTGCAAGACCGCCTCCCCCAGCTCAGCCTGGAGAAATCGGAGAAGCTATAGCCAAATATAATTTCAACGCAGACACCAATGTGGAGCTGTCGCTGAGAAAGGTAGCCTGCCTGTTTTCTTCATTGGTGCATTTGAAGAGGACTGTACATTTTCAAAACTAAAATTCCTTTTGTCCTTAAGACATTTTTTTGTCTTCCCCGTTTTCTACAAAGGGCTCCTAAGGCTGCCCAGAGTCACCGGTCCCTGCGTCCTTTCAGCTGAGGTCTCCTGAGGGACACCAGACTTCTCTGAGAGTCTCCCTCTGCGGCTTGGCCTGGGAGGCCAGGCCTCAAGTCCTCTCCCCATAGGTAGACACATGGAAGTAGCAGAAGGAAAAAGCACTTTCATACACTTCAAAATATTGTTGTGCTGCCTTGTTAATTAATCAGCCTTTTTAAAACAAAATGTTCCAATACTTACCTTTTTGATCTTCACCAAGAAATGGCCCTTTAAAGTTTCCAGAAAGTTTAATCATTTTTAAAATACAGCGAAGTAACTTGCCCAATGTAATGTTTCGATTTTTACATAGTAAAACAAGATAAAGTGTCCTTCCCAAAGATGGTCAATGGCTCTAAAGTGGGGGAGAAAAGGCAAACTTAGCAAAAGAGGCTCTTAAAAATTCTGGGCTAAAAATGGCTGTGGTGATCTTTCCTCTCTGGAGAGCCTTGGTGAAGAGTGTGCAAGCTCTTTCCTTGATCACCCTTCTTCAGGTTTCATGATTGACCCAAAGTTCCCTACCAGCCTATCCAGCTCTGGTATCTTGTCTTAACAATCTCAGAAACGATGCTTTTAATTGCCACTTTACATAGTTTAGAATGACAGTGAATGATTCTGATTGTCTGCTAAACAATGACATATATTTGTTTGAGGTAACCGCTTGTCTGCATGCGACACAGACTAGATAGGGTGGTAATATGTGGGTGGTTCTGGGAACTTCCATATGCCTCCTGGAGGGAAGTATCCACAGTTCTGGGTCATTCTGGTCCTGGCAGAATCCTGTCTCATTTTCTCCCTTTGGAGAGAATTCTGCATCATCAGCTGATCCCTTCGACCCTCTAGACTGCACCACCCAGCACAGAGATCCCACGGCATTACATGAACTCTGTCATTTTCTGTTTCATGCTTTGCGGAAAGCCTTCACCAGGGCATTAGTGTAGCTCAGCCTAGCCATTGCCTATTCTTGGTGTATTCGAAAGTCAGTTCAATTTTAAGGTTTGAAGAGTTTCACTTTTCTTCGGTGTGTTCTGCTCAGTGGTGGTGAAACACACTAAATAAACCATCCAGCATTTTGACAAGAAAAGAATTTTCAGGCATGTAGAACGGTATAATGAACATTGGAGATTCAGAAAGTGGGGTGTGGTAAAGGGAGGAGAGATGAAAAATTACCTGTCGGGTACAGTGTGCATTAGTGGGGCTGACGGGTGGGCTTAAAGTCCAGACTTCTTCATCTCTGTAAAACGCACTGTCCAAACTCGTGTGTCCCCTGCTGGATGCAGCCACACCTGTTGCTGTTTAGCGATCACACACCTACTTATCTCTGGGCTATTTGTGGTTTTAAGTTAAAATTTAAACTGGATTCTGTGGCATTGGCTTAGTCACTACAGGGAACAGGAATAATGACTCTAGAAAATTATATTATCACAAACCAAGAGTTCTCTTCAAATATTTAATAACCCATATGGCCTGGCCACCAGGCAATCCGAATGGACAATTACACTGTCCTGATGTGAACCAGAGAGGGGTGTCAGTCCTGGCCACAGCTATAGATATTTTGGGATGCTCTGTTTGCCTACATCCATTTAGTTCACTCTTTGTCACTACATGTAGCACATGGAAATTAAAGAAGATTCAACATTATTCCTTCTAAAGGTTGATTCTGCAACCGTGCCAGACACAGCAAGCTGTGGTGCACTTGTGAAAGCTCTTCCTGCAGAAGGTCCATGCACTGAATCTGTCAGAGATAGGATGATGCTACTGTTAGGAAAACGTCACCTCTTTCACTCTTCTGCTTTTTGAACTAACGTGCACAAGTCATTTCACACAGCACCAGTATAAACACTCACATTAACCAAGCATTCTTAGGAAAGACTTGAATGTTGTGAATGGATGATTTAATTGCATATGTGTTGATAATCTGTATTTTCTAGTAAGCACTAGGACCTTACTTGCATGCCTGTGATTAAACAAAAACTGGAGGTATAAAACTTGCCTAAGTAGAAAACTATTCTTTATTAGAAAACAGTGACAATTATATTTTTATATTATTGTATCTTTATTTATAATGCATTTTTCTAATATTCGTTATAGGGAGATAGAGTTATTCTTCTTAAAAGAGTTGATCAAAACTGGTATGAAGGTAAAATCCCAGGAACCAACAGACAAGGCATCTTCCCCGTTTCCTATGTAGAAGTCGTCAAGAAGAACACAAAAGGTGCTGACGATTACCCTGACCCTCCAATGCCCCACAGCTATTCTAGTGATAGAATTCACAGCTCAAGTTCAAATAAGGTAAGAAGATACTCTGTCATATTAATATGATATTTAGGAGCGCAGAGTAAGATAACCAGTATATGACTTTAGGATATTATAGAACATCACATCTATTGCAGAGGAAGATTTGTACATATTTTGTGTGAGTGCAATGTCAATAAGTAGAATTTAATTTTTCTCAAATAAGGGCTGGCATAAATACTCACTGCTTGATTTTGCTAATTTCATTTTCATGTTGAAAAGGAAGGGAAAACATTTGTTTCATAAAACATATAAATGATATATATTTGTATTTATATGTATGTGAGTGCTTTCTGAAACTTGACTTATTTCTGAAGCTTGATTTATATATGTAAATTTTATTTGTATGATTATACATAAAGTATATACATATATATACAATTGCAATTTATATGTACAAATACATATAAATATATACAACATAAAATACTATATATATTCCAAAATGGAATATATCTCAAGACACATGGTTATTAGGAAAATTCTATAAAAGTCTCAGAGATTTTGTATATAGAAAGAGATAAACAGCAAAATGTTTAATTAGGGTCTGGAGGTTGGTTTGTTTGTCAGTGTGAATGAAAATGCTGTAGGTTATTAGAAGTCTTCAAGTTCATTTTATTGTTTTTAAGACAATTATATGCAGTTCTCACGTTTTACTTGAGCTAGTAGCTAAAGATGATTATCTTTCTCAATATGTAATTTAAAAGAGACTTTGCTTCCTGAATTAATTAGAAAATACTGTCCTACTTTCTACACTCACAATGTGAATTTTTTTCTTATTTTTCTGTTGAATTATAATATATTCTTTTTATGGGTGATATTTAGGAATTTTTTCTTATTCTAATTAACATCAAAGAATAAAAATTTTAATTCCCAAGAAATTGCTTCCAAAATATTATCAGTACTTCCCAACATTTTAAGAAATATATTAAGTTGCATAATTTATGAATTATTTTAATTGAGATCAGGGCTGGGACATGGAAAAATAAGCTTTCTAGAGCTAGTAAAATAAAATCAACATATCAGACATTACTAAAGTGTGAAGTCACTTCATATTTCAATGCAAGATCATTTCAAGAATGTCCCCTGTGACCTAAACTACTTGAAAATGAGCCAGAGAAGGATTTTGCATAAGTAAATTATCTAAGAATCTACTATCTTAAGAGATACTTTTTAAAGTATCTTTTAAATGCATTTTCTTTTTTGTAATCTTTGAAGACTGGATTTCAGTTGCAAATAATTACCCTTAATCCTGTATCATTGAATAAATGGAACAGTTTAGTACTATTCAATTTTGTTTAACTGATTATAAACTTACCCAGAATTTTCTTAAGTTTATTTACTTTACTACTAAAGCTTAACATTTATATATCAACATCTTTCCCTCATTAATTTCACCCATATATCTGTCTTCATCCATATATTTGTCTTATTCACCATTCAGTCATCTTAAAAGAACTATCAGAGAAATTCCAAAACATTTTCAATAAAATAAGTAGGAAAACCATGTATCTTCAAAGGTTTATTTAATACCTAAGAAATGTTTCCTACGTGCCCGAATTAACAACAGCAGTATAATATTTTAGATCACAATACTTTCATCTTTAGTGTAAATATAATTTAAATGTAATCCAATGAATTTTTCAGTTGTTGTTTTTTTTTTTTAACAAAACCAGATTTTAAATAGAGGAATGTACAGATTTCACTAGTAACTAATCAGTGTTTTATTCTCACTGTTGGGAACAAAATATGTTGAAAAGCTTATGTTCATAATTTGAAAGAAATACTTCATGTTTTATCCTAACTGGTAATTCATGCTCTGATGTCAAGGAAACTTCTCAGTAGTGTTACACTGCATTATTTTCAGAAAAATAAATACCATATACTTCTAAATGATGATATCTAAAATATACTAAATAGTATATATCCTATTTTGTTTACTGATATTTACAAATAGAGGAGAGAACTCATTGATGATGATTTATGAATCACTTGTTGACACATTCAAATCACATGTCTTGGCATATTGTCTTTTTCTTAGGAGAGACTCAAATGTAAGTTGATATTATTTCTGATATTTCTACTTTTAGTACAATAGAGTCCAATTCTAAAGCTTTTGGAAGACAAGACTTTTGTATTCTAGGTGTATTTTTGTGACACCAGGATACTTAATTTGACTTTCAGTATAAGCCAAGTCCATTGTAAAGCTAAGAACTTTTAACATGTATACTGGTGACTGTGGTGGCAATCGCCACTAGAATAGTAGCAGCGGGTAGCAATAGTGACAGTGGTAGTGATGATTATATTGGAATATAATGATCTTTCTTTCTCATCAATGTAATACTCCTGTCCATGAGAGAAAGTGAAGATGAAAACGAATGATCTTGAAGTATTATATATGTCCCAGACTTTCAAAATCTAACTATCAAAGACTTCTGTGTCATATAACAGAGCATACAATAGAACTCTAGCCAACAGAGAACTTTTATACACTATCACATGAGACTAAAGTAGTCTATATCTCATTAAAAGCTCAACATCTGCAGGACTTAATGGGAGTGGCTGTCTACCGGAGCACAAGCCACATGAACAGTCTCACTTTGTATCAGGAGCTAAGCAGCCTTGAGTCCTGAATCTTATGCTCAGATGTTCACATGAGTTTTGTGACACATTTATGTCATGCCATGATGAGACGACCTTTTTTAAAAAGCTAAATTAACTAAACCAATGCCCCATTCCCATTAGAGGACACAGCAATCAAAAGTTAGTGGGGAATGCACTGTGCACATATACATACGAAGGCCCCAGGACCAAGAGTGCTGGCTCCACTGTCCTAAACCACCAGCTAGAAAGTGCAGCCCCAGAATCTTTTTGACGAAGTTTTCTTTCCAAATCAAGCTCATCTCCCTGGAAAGAGCTAAAGTGGAAGCTTGTCCAGCAACCTTTCTCAAGGCCTTTATGCACATAGCATTTTCTCTATTCCAGCAAGGATAGATAAATGCATTAGAATGTTAGTAGGTGGACTTCCAAAGCTACCTTTAATAAATCTGCTTAAAAATTCAAATGTACTGTTTTGTTTAAGGTATCTAAAATACATTGATAATATTAAGCTATACAGAGTGTATTTTTACTTCAGGAGATACAGCTTCATCAGTCATACCTCCTCAAGTTTACATAAATGCCAAGCTTTTGAGAGAGCATGGGAGTCTCAGCAGCAGTTTACTCTCCCGTTAGCATCAGATGAGCCTTTCTATGTAAACATTTACTTCAGATTTTTAAAGCGTTGAAGCAGCAATTCTTTAAGCTCAGTTTCATTCTGATCATGAGTTTCTGTTCTTGAAAAATATTTTTCAGAACTTATTCTGAAAAATACGTTGTATAATGTTGTTATATAAGGTTCTAAAATATTTTATGCCATATGTTCTAATCACCTTACAAACATAAGTGAAAAAACTGTGAAAGTTCAAAAGATTGGGCATGCTGCTGGAAGAAAGAACACTAAACGAATTCAGGAAATAAAAAAGGCTTTTAACGATTGATCTTCATTCTACATTAACATTTCTTCAGAGTCATTTATACTACTAAATCAATATCTGGAAACCTGCAATATCTTTTCAATGTAGTTTAAAAGAGGTAGACGACTAAACCTCTTAAGGTTCCACTGTCTGTCCTTGTAATCTCTATGACAGTTTTATCTTGTTTGACATTTAAGATCCCTTCCAAAATTAGTAGAGTTTCATTTTTGAGGTAATTTTTCCAACTAACAGAAATTATTTTGTGCAGTTACTTTTCTGCAAAATATCTTCAAATCTAGATAGTTTCAAAATGTCTTCAAATCTCTGTCTCTGTTATAACATACAATTATTTTTATATTCACTACCTCATCTTTCCTGCATTTCTCCATCTCTGTGTTTTGATACATCATTATTATTTTCTTGGTTTTTTTTTTTTAACTTCATAATCCCTGCTGGTTTCTAAGTTGGCCTCCAGTGAACCAGCCCCTCCTCCCATGCACAAGGCTTCACCTGGCTCAGATAAAGGAGCTCTCCAGGGAATTACCCAGGGGCAGCTGTCCCTGACAGCCCTGTGTCTACCAGCAAACCTTTTGGCCCCAACACTGTCTCCTTTTCTGGACAACTTCTTGGATGAATTAGAGGAGTTTAGCACTTTAACCTTCTCAGCTGACCAAGCTGCACCCCATACCCTGGAGGAGATCGTCCTCGAAATTAAGGAGGACCCCTCTGTCCTCCCGTTGCCTCCAGCATCCATACCTGCCGAATCACCGCACTCTCTGGTCCCTTCTCTTCACTGGGGCCTGGCCTCAGCTGCAGCCCAGCCTAACAATGCTGTGCCTTTTCAGGATCCTATAAAAACAACTCAAAACAAAGTGACAGATTTGAAACAAATGAGAACAGGCTTTTCAGACCCTAAGAAGGTGCCTGAAGTCCTAGGTGATAAGTTTGTGGCCTCTGCATGCACCAGTGTAGCTTCCTGGCCCATATCCCTCCCCATCATTGGAGAGGAAGATGAGGAACTCTGTGAAGGGGTTGTGTCAGGCATCCAGAGAGGACTGCTGGAATCCCAAGATGCCTTGTGGTGCGGCCACGATGGTGCAGAGAAGACCCCACGACTGCACATTGAAGAGGAGGACGAGGAGGAGACCCCCAACTGCTTAATATATCCAGTAGTCGCCCCCACAGATCCTAAGATCCCCAAGGAGGACTGCAGTACAGCAAAAACCAGTAATGAGGTATTTTAATTTTGCCTAACCAGTGAAGAACTAACCAGTCTTCCTATAGTTAGCTTGTACCGTTAATCATATTAATAAGCATCTATGTGGACACCACCTTAGCAGATCTTCTTACAAAAACACAAGCGTTGTATAAGTCAGGGGTGGAGGGGGAGTGTGAAATTACACCGCATTTAATTAAGTGATGTAAATACATGCCATCATGCCATTATCCCATTACTTCTTTATGACCATAAAGTCATATGTTTAAAGTCTCTGCAATTTATGCAGTCTTTCTAATTTCCCAGTATTCGTAACAATAGCTGATATTGGAGCTCTTACTGAGTGTCTGACACTGTTCTATGAACTCTCCATTGTTAAATTTCAAAACTCTGTGAGAGTTGTGATATTATGGTCCCCGCTTTAGAGATGAGGAAACCAATGCACAGAGATTAGTCCGATTCCAGAATGAGAAAGCTACATATGCCTTGGATATATGACACTTTGCAAAAAATATATATCATAATAAAGAAAGAAAAAGAAAAATAGTACTTCAGCCCCCTTTGGCTTTTTTGAAGAGGTCATTCTCTTCAGATTGGTGCCCACTTGAGAACTGGGTACTGTATCTTCATGAACCCTGGACAATGGTTTTGTTCAACAGGAAGAAAATAGCCTCAAACTTTAGCTTGTAAATGTCTCTCTTTATTTAAAAAAAACAAAAACTTGACCTCTCCAATGTATCCTGTGAATTAAAAAAACTACTGGAAAATATTGAAATTATGAAATAATTTTAAAGTGGCTTCTATTATGCCATCATACAATTCATTTTCTTCCACAGTTTCTCAATTTCAAAATATCCCAGCCACGCCAGCATTTGTGTAAAATAACCACACTATTGAATAACAAAAATAATTCATTGCAGTAAGACAAAAGTGTTTCTTTTCTTTTCTTTTCTTTTCTTTTTTTTTTTTGAGTTGGAGTCTCACTCTGTCACCCAGACTGGAGTGCAGTGGCACGCTCACAGCCACCACAGCCTTGCCTTGCTGGACTCAGGCGATCCTCCCGCCTCAGCCTTCCAAGTAGCCGGATCTACAGGCGCACGCTACCACGCCCGGCTAATTTTTGATTTATTGTAGAGACGAGGTCTCGCCAAGTTGCCCAGGGGGGTCTCGAACCCGCTGGCTCAGGCAGTCCACTCACCCCAGCCTCAAAGTGCTGGGATTACCAGCTGAGCCACCGAGCCCGGCCGACAAATGTGTTTCTAAGTCAGTTGTTTCAATAAAATTGTCCTTTTGGCTTAATCAATGTTAAGACATGACTAAAAGGTGGCTCAGCTACAGGAAGCACTCTGCCTGTCGCAGACGGTCCCCGGTATGTGCTGATCCCTGCCACTTCAGCAGCCAGTGCCCATCATGGATACAGAGGTCACGACTTCTCCAGCTTTGTAACAAACTATTTCTAGTCTGTGACCTACTGTGCCAGCAAGTTACAAAGAACCATTCATTGCAGGGTTTTAGGTAGCTTTTTCCTTCACATTTAGAAGAGGCCATCGTGTAAAATATATTATGAAACTGTAGGATGCAGGCGTTCTTATCTTCAGCCACCCAGATCCAAAAATTAAGCTAATCATACCCATTGGGAGTTTTAAATCAACCTTTTCAAAGGAAAAAGTTAGGGCTTGGAAAGCAAAAATTTTTCATAAATGTCTAAGTTGGTAACGTTAAAGTCGTGTGAGTTTGGAGGATATTCTGTAAAGATCAAGTAACTTCATTCTGGAAACGAGCATAATCACATCTTGTCTTTCCTCAACATTCAAGCCACCTTCATTCTCTTCGGGAGATCGAGCAACCACACCCTTTCCCAGCCGTCCGCTTCCCTTCCCTCCATTTCCCTCCCCCTTGGCCTCTGTTTCTGACCCGGTCTCTACACTTTCTCAGTCCTACTCGCCTCCTCTGCTTCCTAAATACTCTTATCAACAGGAGATACATTCACCAAAATTAAAGGTAACTGCATCATGAGTGTGGCTTATTGCATGTCTTTACGTGAGCTTAATTAATTAGATGTAGACTTTAGATTTGTGACCTCTTACAAGAGCTAAGAAGTTCTATAACTATCGATTGCTAACTTTTAATGTCATGAGCATGGCCTCTATCCAAAAATGTAAGATTTGTTTGCACAGCAACTATAACCAGATTGAGGAGAAACGAAAGCATGATATCTAATGAAAAGTAATGATCCCATTTTTTTTAAGTTGAGGGTCAGCATGAGAACCATCTCATTTGAAGGCGCCAACGCCTTGCCTGTCCTTCCCAGCCATTTCTTGGTGGCCTCGTGACCTCCCATCATTTCCCGCCCATCAGCAAGGTCAGCAAAACTCGAGGGCAGATGGTCTTTCACACTGACTGACTTGAGCCTTGATCTTCCACAAAAGTGAAGTAAAGTTATGAGGATACAAGAAGGATGGTTCTTTTGGAACAGCTGGCACTGCATCCATCTCTGAGACTGCTGGTATTTGACCTAAAGATACCATTAAAAATTATTTTAACAAGATTAATGACGAGCCTTGGAAAGAGACTTAATGACAATCACAGCATGAAATCAGTCCATCACCAAAAAATGTGGCTTCTCTGTTCAGAATGGTCCTGAAACCTTTTCCTGGAGACAGGTGATAGACTGCAAATAATAGCTCATCCTCACTTTCACTCTTTTGAACATGAAATGAGAGCCTCTGAAAATAAGTAAAAAGTTAAGGCTCTCTATTTGGAAGTGCCATTTATGAAGTCTTTGAAATCCCTCTCACCAAATCCACTCACCAAAATAGTTCATCTATGTGAATTCATCTCAAGTGTGAATGAAACTTTTTTAAAAATGGAATTAAAGACTAATTGTTCTTTGCTCTTTGAATTTTTTCTTAACTGGCAGAAAATAATTAGGACATGTTTTAAATCATGCCACCTTATATAATGTTCAAAGCTAAGAATTTGCCTTTCCCCCCTCTTTCTGTAGTTTTCTTATAAGAACAAGGCATTTATTTCTTGTCTTTTCCTGCTGTTCTTTAGTCTTTAAGCTTAATCAGTAAGTGGGAAAGTAACTTTAAAATCAGTTTTCTCTAATTTAGGGAGATGCAGGACCCACTGTTGTAGTATCAGACAAAGCCAGGATTTAAAGGGGTTTATTCTCCAGCAAGTACCAAACTCTTCTCATACATTCTTTAAGTTTCAGTTGTTTGCAAAATGATGAGAGAATGGAGGTATTCACAATATTTTTTTAAACAATACTTTAATACCTACATGAAATACTCATAACTAGCTCCAGCAAATCAGAATGGTTTTTCTCTATTTTATCTCACATTTGGGAGCAAATGCTGATTTTTAATTTCCCACTGAGTCATTTTAAAGCTTATACATCTATTTTTAATCATATAATATGCTGACTGAAGCTATTTGTGCTTGTAAATATAAATACAGATTGAATCAACTCCAAACTTTAGGCTGTTATAGTTTAATTCTATATCTGACAGCAACAAACTGTGCCCATTGGAGTCCTTTAAAAAGGCTCTCTGTGTCTTTCATTTTAAGCATTTTACAAAGAAAGAAAGTAATCTAGCACTTAAAGCAAAGAGAAAGTGAAATTTTAATAATGTTTTAACAGGCGTAGTGTAGTATGCATGAAATCATTACAATAACATTTTATCAACCCATATCAACAATTGTTTAAGTAACTCATGTTAATTCAGTGCAATTTATTCTTCTAAAGTTGTTTTCTAAGACAATGAAAATCTTTCATAAAAGTAAATGCAATCCCAAATCTTCCATAAAAGTAAAATCTACTATCACAGAAGACCAAAAGGTACATAAATTATGCTTGATGCATAAATCCAAATCCAATATTTCCCCCAATCTTTTGAGCATCTGCTTTTAAAATAATGTTTTTTATGACAAAAATAATTATATATCTCAGCTTCTCTATAAGCTGAACTTCCAATTCCGTTTAAGAGAATATTTGGTAAAAGACGCTTGTGGGATGTAGACTCAAACTGCAGTAGAAGCTCTTTATAAACAGAGCAAAAGGCTCTTTCTTGGGTTTCTTCCAAGAAACTCAGTCATTGTGATCCCACAGGGAAGGCTCATCACCCTACAGCAATCTCACCTTCCAGTGATCCCCGTGGGCAATTTCCGACAGGAAATTAGGCCCGATTCTTCCTGATATGTTCAAGTCATCTGTCAACTATCTATCCACGTCATAGCTATTCTTTTTTCTCTACAAGCTTTGGTATTTATAGAGCCCCCCTATATTAGTCGAGATTGTGGTAGATGCATGCCAGAAAACTCTAATTACAATTTAAACAAGGTAGGAAGATATTTCTCTGATGTCCAAGCGCAAGACATCCAGAACTGGAATGGTGGCTCCACAGTCAACAGAGAACCCAGGATGCCATTTGCCTTTGGCATATCATCCTCCTCAAGGAGGCGCTTCTGCCACGTAGTCCCAGCTGGCAGCTGCCACGGTCCCTTCCTCGTTCTAGCCAACAGGAAGGAGGAAGGAGGAAGGGGATAATGCCTTCTCCCTTGAAGGCCACTTCCCGGAAATTGCTATATCCTATCTGTCAGAACTTAACACGTGAGCACATCCAGATACAAGGAAAGTCAGGGAATGTTGTCTTTGTTGAGAATGGCTGTGTGCCTGGCTGCCATCCTTGTTCCATTACCGAGGACCACGAAGAGGAAGAAGAACCTGGGAGGACACCGAGCATCCCCTGCCACGACTCTTAAGCGACCATGCCAAACACGTTTATTCCCTGGTGTTTGAGGTCAATCATTACTAAGAGTTATGAAAATTTTCTTAAATGAAAGTTGGGAAAACCACGTGCTTTTATTGAAAAGTTTTTTAGCCCTACTCATGTCGTCTTAAGCCAAATCAAATACCAGACAGTACATTATAGATCTTATTTGCTATTGTAAGGAAAATAAAATAGACTGACACACAAGAAGGTGGACTTACACGACCTTACTTTGAAAGAATACCAAACAACCAAAACTGTAGTTAGGGCAATACTCGGGATTTAACAATATTTCACCATTTCCCCCCCAAAAGCATTATTTTCTTTTTATGTGTTCTGTTAGAAAAATCTGCCTTCAACAAATGTCTGACACATTCTGTGAAATTTGATGGACATTGAACCAAATTTCCCTTCATCTCGCCTTGCATCTCTTCAATAAGCACAAAGAAACAGATCAGGTTTGAGGGTATCCTGAGCCCAATGTTGACTGTTCTGTTAAAGAAGTAATGTTACTTACACATGCTCTGGGCCATTGGCATTGCATTCAGGCACCCCTGTGCCAGCCCCCCCCGCAAGTCTTCACTGCGTGCCTGCCAGTCCTGTGAAGGCAGCCGCTGGCACCTGTGGTGTGGAAACTGTGGAACAGACAGGAGCTGTTAACCCCTCCGCTGTGCTACCGCTCAGGAGTTTGGCATGCTGTGTGTGCATGGAAAAAACAAAACAAGAAAACTCCTCCTGACGGCTGTGTAATGAAGATGAACTAACCAACTTCTCATGGCTTTTCCAGGCTGATCTTAAAAGCGAGATATTTGTCCTGGGTAAGCCTCCTCGTAGCCCAGTGATGTCTAGGAGAGTCTGCAGCTCGCCTGTCAGAGGGCTCAGCAGTCCCCACAGGGTACGGTCCGAGCACTCCCACCTTGTGACAGCCGTGGGGCCACCCTGCCTCCCAGGGGGCCGGCTCTTCCATAGTCGCAAAGTAGAACAGAACATATCCTGGAGGTGAAGGGAGGAACTGATGATGAGCGATGAAGCCAGATCCACGCGAAGACCCTACCCTCAGCCTTTGGGCAGTGCGTTTCCCTGCTGGGTGTGAGGGAGGTTTCCAAAATCCAAAAAGACGTGATCAGACTATCCGCTGTACAAATAAGGGTGCCATATGTGTTGTTTTCTACATCTGTCTCATGCTTCTGTACTAAATTGCTGCCCTCGAGTCTCTGTTTTCAATGCAGAGAACAAGACTGTTGCCAATCATATGCAGACTGAGCTCACACACTCCAGTCATGTTTGCTTTCGTGTCCTTCAGTGTATTTGGATTTACTTTATTTTATTTTATTTTTTTTGAGTTGATGTCTCACTCTGTCACCCAGACTGGAGGGCAGTGGCTCCTCACAGCTCACCACACCTCCACCTCCTAGGCTCAGACAATCCTCCCACCTCAGCCTCCCAAGTAAGGTGGGACTACATGTGCACCACCAGCCCAGCTGATTTTCTTATTTTTTGTAGAGATGAGGACTCATTGTGTTGCCCAAGCTGGTCTCAAACTCCTGCGTTCAAGCAGTCTTCCTGCCTTGGTCTCCCAAAGTGCTGGGATTATAGGCATGAGCCGCTGCACTCAGCCTATGTTTTTTTTTTTTTTTTAATTCATGATCCTTGTTTCAAAATATTTTGTTGCCCTGGTGATGATACGTGCTTACTTTCACTGATTCCCTTTTCTCCCCAGTACTTCTCCCTGAATTCTGTGTACTCCAATTTCTTGACAGCTTTGAATGAACTTCAAATTACCTTCCCTATAATATCTACAGCACTTTAAAATAAATGGACTCGAAACGGTACTATCAATTATAAGAAATGCAGCCAAGAAGTTTGGAAATTTTTATTTTTGCATATAAATCGGGACTCTTTTCGCCCTTTCTATTTTAATGGAATCTAGTTTGACCTTAAATGGTCTGTCACATAGCTATGGGTCTGCATTTTAAGTTCTCAAGGGCTTGATTTAAAAGTTTTCCTTTTCCATTGTTTATGTAGATTCTGTTCTATATTTATGCCATTTTGTGCTTTTTGCTTTGCATAATAAGACTCATTTTGTTGCTGAGGCAGAGATTTGTGTTGCCATAGCGAGAGAGGAATGTCAATTTGTAGAGATTCTTAGACTCCACTGAATGGCCTTCCAAAGCCAGAAAAAGAAAAAGGAAAAAAAAAAAAACCTTTTCTACAATTAATAGGGCTCATCCATAAATTCCCCTTGGGTCAATGAGTCCTCATCTCTACAAAAAATAAGAAAATCAGCTGGGCTGGTGGTGCACATGTAGTCCCACCTTACTTGGGAGGCTGAGGTGGGAGG